>JAAIFI010000266.1:0-45643 GCA_011032875.1 Phlebia tremellosa
CGTAAGTCAATATATTCGTTTGTTTATTTTGCAGATGTATGTAGGCGGCCGCTCGTCTACAACGCAACACTATGCGAACCTCTCTGAGCAATCTTTGTCCAGCTCTCTCGGGTATGGCGGTGTCAGAGACCAGCTCAGATGTAAAATCTGTGAGTCGTCCGACTCGGAACTGGTGATGGATCTGCTCGCCAAAATCAGTTGAATGGCAAGTGACATTTACTTACCATTATTTTGAATCAACACTGAGTGTGACGGTTGTGTCGTGAACGCATTCAGTCTTCTCCACTCCAAAGCCTGTAGACTTGAAGACAAAAGCCCGTTGATTCTCATCTTTCCATCTTATGTTTGTATGTGATTGTTCTCCGCGATTTCCCCAACCGAAGGCGGTTCTCATCATGTAGGTCGGTGATAGAGCTCCCTCAAGATCCTTGCAATACTCCACTCGCTAGTGATATTGCGATTCCGAAACAAACGGAGTCATGCTCAAGACAAACGCCAGGAGTAGAATGTCGCATCAACGACCATCTAGGCTACCTCACAACTCAGTTCGTGCTCCTTTACTTGCTATTTGCGGTCAGCCTTCGATATTCAGCCAGGAAAAAGAACGAATCTAGTTGGTACATTAGGATTGACCATGGATCGACACGCACGACGCGACTCGGAGGATGCTAGCTGTGCAGCCGGTTGCAGGCGCGGCTACGCGTGTCAATTATCGATGACCAGCGGTGATGGCTGCTCGCATAGCCCGCCGAACCCTTACATGATCGGACCTGACTGGGGGATAAATGGGCGAGCCTCCTCTGGGGCCTATCCCATTCACCTTCTCCGCCGTCATGGCCGCCCTATTGCTTGGTCTCATTCTTTCCTCAGTCGTATGGAGTGCTCGGGGCATCCACATTCCTTTCACACGTCGCGACGTGCCCCACTCAACGTCTGTGAACGTGACGGCCCTCGCCCAAGGCAGTTCCGATCCTTTCAACTTTGTCAACAAGCTCAATCTGTACGCCGCGACTATCTATGTGCAAGGCCAGCCTTTTGTAGTGAGTTCTTTGCTGTAATCGTACCGGCTTATGGTCAACGCAACTTGCAGGTTCAACTTGATACTGGTTCTTCTGACTTGTGGATCAACGCGGCTTTACCCAACTGGAACACCACCAACTTTAATACGACAATAGGCTACGGGTGGGTGTGTTTTAACTTCTTGACCTCTCGAAGATTACTAAGCATATGTGCACTCTCTCCAGGGATGGTGATGTAGCTGCTGGTCCGATAGTATTTGCAAACGTCACTTTCGGTGATTTCACAGTAGAAAGTCAAGCTTTGAGTGAGCTGTTTCTCTTCTTACCTACTCGACTCTTTTCTGATATACGAAGCCTCTGCTCCCGGGTCAAATGCTACTGCCAACGGAGAGATCAACGGGATTCTTGGCGTAGGCGGGTGAGTAATTTGGAATTCATGTTAAGTGGAATAACGCTGGACATATGGCACAGGCATTCCGCCTCACAAATCTGGAGTGCACTTGAGAACACAACTTATGATGGTTCAACAGTCTTAGACCACGTGAGATTTTCTTTCCTACAGTTGCGCGTTACCACATCTAACACGAGTCTCAACTGCAGGTGTTCAGTTTGTATCCTGAGGAACCAAATTATATCACCTTCTTGTTGACACGCGATGATGCGGGTACCATTGACGGTGGCGTGTTCACGATAGGTAACACATTAATCCCATTCCGCGAGCTTCAATTTGACCTAGTTACCCAGGCGAAACTGTTTCGAACCTATCAAATGTATTGTCAACCCCCAAACTTCCAGTGGTCAAGCCCCAAATTGGAGCCTGGCTCACGCTCATGGATGGTGTAGAAGTGAACGGGGTCAAATATGTCGGGCATTCAGCCGAGTTAGTACCCCGCAGTTGACATATGACAATGGACTTACTTCCTTACAGTGGAGCATCTCTCAGTCAAACAAATCAAACACTTGTCCTTCTCGACACTGGCACCACTGCGGGTATGGTCTGAACGCAATCATCTACAGAATGTTTAGCTAATAGATGTTCCTAGGCGTGGCTCCGCCTTATTATGTTGACGCTATGTACAAGGACCTTCCCGGTGCAGTGTTCGACGGAGCTGGTTCATACTTGTTGCCATGTGACACCAAAGTCAACATCAGTATGATCTTTGGGTAAGTAGCTGGTGTAAAGTGGAATAGATTTCTCTCTCATTGTGCGCACAGGAACTCTTCTTACCCGATACATCCCATAGATTCTGTTATGGTTAGTGGATTGAATGACACCACAGGGACACTTATATGTTCTGGCGTTTTCTCGTACAGCACATTTGGTGGCATTGGTACGTGTCATGCTCTCGAGTCGTTCTGATTGTCACTCATACGAGTTTAACAGACTTTATTCTGGGCGACGCCTTCCTGAAAAACGTCTATTCAGTCTATGACTTTGGCAACTGGACGGAAGTGGGCACTGGTGAACCGTATATGCAAATACTTAGTGTGAGTAATCAACTTAAGTAACTTCATAGCGGTCGATGAACCTCTACTTCTCAGATCACTGATGCGGATGCCGCATGGATCGAATTTGACTATCTGTATACAGCACGCTTCGAGGCATTGTTCAATACGCTGTTTAACACGCTGTTCGGCCCATCCGGAAACACGGTAGGTCTGTTCACCTTAGTCACTGATGCGCTTTCTCATGTGGATCTCTGCCTTAGACTACCGTGACAAGTACTGTGACCGTCACCGAAACCAGCGCACCTTCTTCAGGATCGGTCAGTTTATCCGCTCGACCCCACTCCTCGTTTGTCACTCACAGTGATTGCTCATAGCTCGCGGCCATCTCGACCGCGTTTGTGACCATCACTGAAACAAGCACACTATCTGTAGGATCATGCTCGTATTGTGTTCTGTTTGGGTGACACTGACAATTGTTTTTTTGCAGCCCACAGCTGTTTCTACCGCATTCGTTACTGTCACTCCTTCGTTGGCTTGGGGTGTGATCCCTGCGTCCGCAGTGGTTTGTGCACTATTCTCTCCAATGCACTCTGCTCTAACTGTCGCATCCCATTCTCATAGGTTGCCACTTCGTCAATCGCCTCGGTTTCTCCGCATGCTCTGAACGCTGAAGGCGCTCTCTCAGATTCTTCAGACCCGGACTCGGATTCGCAGTCCACGGATCTCCATACGCTCATTCGCAACTCGTATATAATCATCGGGCTTATCAGTGGAGCGATGCTGCTACTTCTGGGACTCTACTCGGGGACGTTCGCTTCGAACAGGCGCAACAGAGAGTATGCTCCAGTTCGCGAAGTGTACAGCGTGCCTCCTGCGTCAGACAAGCCATACTCAGCTGAGGCTTCTTACTCCGACCATTACCCAAATCCATATTCGGAACACGGTCACCAGTGAACGCCAGCATTGTTCGGAGGCATTCTGGTCACTTGCATTACCGATACGTAGATAGCAGCTAGTATTACGGACTATTGTTTCATCTGTATTCAGTTCATAAATTATTTGACGAACGTGTATGCTATCGTGGGTATACCAAAGTCTAGAGAGACTGATCAATCAGGTTAAGGTTAGGGGTCAAGCGCTCGAGATCGAGATACATAGACGTCTTATTTGGCTTTGTTGAATCCCAAAGCTTTCTCCTTTCCCGTTTGGTCTGTCAGTCTGCTCGTTGGTAACTACAACCATCTTCTATGTCACTCGCGTTGCTCAACTACAGCTATCTTGCTATGCTAGCTTTCTTTCTCTTTCAGCTTCGTCCAAACGCTCTTAGCGTTCGCTCTGGTCTAGAGCCCTGTGCGGAACTGATGAATCACCGGCTACCATTCCAGCGCTAGGCATCGCACGTCCATGTCCTTACTGACAGCTGCCTTTCGATATAAGTATCTACCCATCGTCTTATGACCTGTAAGATAACACTGCAATCAGGTGGAATGCGAACAAGAAGTTTGGGCTTGCGAACTACATTGTTGTCTTGTTAACGAATGGGGTTTGGCTCAGAAAATCATTACTTCTATGTTTTCCCCTCTATTCAGGAACACATATTGCGACGCTAGGCACGAAACATCGCTTCGTTCCTAGAGCACATTTTACCGACACCAGTGCCTGACCAGTAGGCGGACTCGCTCTTGACCGCCATTGCCAACAAGCTCGCTCCCGCCATTCAATCCGTCAACCGCGCAAGCGCATCAATCATGTCTTGTGATTATATCTCTCGGAAGCATACGAGCGCCGCTAGGGCAAGGGACGGCATCCGATGTTATTGGGTCGTTGAACATTCTTTCCCAGGCAGTCCTGTCGTCGGCGAGCAATGTGTCCGTTGGAACATGAATCGCTCCATGGGATTCGTGTCACTCCAGATGTATATATAAAAGATACTCGCTGCGGTAGGTCACTGATAGCACTGTTTGCCACCCCGCGGTTGAAGTACGCACAGGACATCACTCGCAGTCGAAATGCCGTCCGTGTCCATGGCTGTATCCGAGTCCAGGCCTCTCCTCTCTGCGTCCCCGCGTCAATCGATGGAGGATATCTCGACTGAGTGGACGAGCACCAGCGAGTCCACCGTCTCTTTTAACAATGGCTTCTCTCGTGTTACCTTTGGTAGCCACGACCACAACATATCTATTCCGTCCATTGGCGCGAAAGGCGACTATGGATCACCGCAACCTATCTCTCACACCAAGTCTCAGAACAGCGGGTTCATCGATTCTCCAACAACCGATTTGAACGGCCTCCCGAGCGGGGTTGCTTCCTGCGGGACGTCCAGATCGAACGAGCAGGACAGGCGAGTTTGGATCTCTGCGGAAAACCGGTTCAAAAGCTGTGGACACACCCATCGCACGCTGGTCCTGTGCTTTGACGGTACTGGTGATCAGTTCGATGACGACGTGAGCTACGTCTAATGCAGCCCTATATGTGTTATCTGACGATTTCTATAAAGAACTCGAATATTGTCCAGTTCCTTGCGATGTTGAGGAAAGACGATAACACCCGTCAGCTCGTGTACTATCAGGTAAGTTCATTTTGCTAGCACTGTCATAAGCAAAAGCTCATGCAGGATCCAGGCTGGTCTTGGCACATATACAGATCCTGTTCTGAGTGCTCCGGTCGCTTCTCAGTTGTCCATGACACTTGATCAAATGGTCGCTTGGAATCTTGGGAGCCATGTGAAGGGTAAGGCGCGGTTTACTCGCTAAGTTTTTACATATACTGACGTGCCGAGCGCAGATGGCTACGCTTTCCTTATGCAGAATTGTAAGTTGTCATATGCAGTGGCCCGAACGCGATATTTACCAGTGCATTCTAGATACCCGCGGAGACAAGATTTGCATCTTTGGTTTCTCTCGGGGCGCGTATACTGCTCGTGCGCTTGCTGGAATGCTTCAAAAGGTGCGTGCCATTGCTCGCTTTTGTTTGTCGATGAAATCGAGTTGTTTAATGCTGGGACATAGGTCGGCCTGCTTCCCACCTGCAATCATCAGCAGCTTCCGTTCGCGTACGACATGTACAAGCGAGAGGACAAGGAAGGATTGGATATGAGTCATGCTTTCAAGAAGACCTACTCTCGATCGGTTGCAGTCGATTTCCTTGGAGTTTGGTAAGACTCATTCGTTGGATTTCTTCGTGTGGCGTAGTCTAACGGTGATGTTCATAATCACAGGGACACGGTCGCCTCAGTTGGGCTCATCCCACATTATCTCCCCTTCATCCACGAGAACTCCGGTATCCGTCATCTTCGGCATGCTCTAGCACTGGACGAACGTCGCGTCAAATTCCTTCCTCAATTCTGCGGCGGTGCCAAGCCAGAGGCGCCAGAAGTAGTTGAAGATCATATGCCGCACTGGCATCACAGAACACCTCATCGCAGTGACTCGTTGAAGAAGTCGTACGAAAACCTGATCAATGCCAAGGCCGGCGAAAAGACTGATGCGGAGGAGGTCTGGTTCGCTGGCGTGCATTGCGGTAAGATAGCACCATATATGTCACAAGAGCGCTGTTTCTGACTTGTGTCTGCTAGACGTTGGTGGAGGAGCGACGGCTAACTGGATCGAGTACAAGCTGGCTCGCATCCCGCTGCGCTGGATGATCCGCGAGTGTTTCGACTGCAACACTGGCATCCTGTTCGACGCCCGTATGCTCCAAAGGGTCGGCCTCCCTGTCTACCAGGACGACACCACACAGAGAATCACGCTCGCACCGCTGTACAAGTGGAACCCTGCACCCGCTCCTCTCGCGAAACCCACGATCAAGCTGTCTTGGTGGAAGGCGCTGCTCGCATCTCTATTCTACCCCTTCTGTCTGTTCGGCAGATTGTTCTTCACGCACACGCCGAAGGTAGAGAAGCCTGACACCGCCGACGATGACGATCCCCACGAGTACGACCTCGAGGACATTGACCCGAACTCCTACGAGTATGAGAACGACTTGAAGGATTGTCGGACAGAGACCCATGACCAGCTTGAGAAGAAGCTGCTGTGGATCATCCTCGACTGGATCCCTCAGCGCGTTAAGAAGCAGAAGGCGATCATCAACATACTCGAGAGTGGCGACAGCTACAAGTGGCTGTACGTACCGTCTAGTATGATGTACTGTTCGCTATACTCACCAGTAATTTCTTTCTAGGTGGAACCGTGGACGTGGCCGTAAGATTCCGAAGACCGAGATTGAGGAGGGCCTGAAGGTTCACCGTTCGGTTAAGATGCGCCTTGAGGAGTTGGGTGAGGACTACGTCCCCCAAGCTCGTCCCAACATTCGCATCGCTCGCTTGGACGAGAACGGCACGAAGATCAAGGAGCCCAGGCGCATGACGCACGCAGAGTGGAACAATCCCGAGCCACAGCAGTGGAAGTGGGTCGCAGACAAGTAGACTCTGGTTCTATCCTCGGTTTCCTTCAACACAACTACCATTTGCTTTCACCTATTCTTCAGCTTTCTTTATGCATCATCATCATAGTATGCTTTTGTCACATCTTACACTCGCTTTTACTGTCGGATTTCGTTTCCCCTCTGCTATCGCCATTCATACTCGTACACTCATTTATCATCGTATCATTATTCTCTCTGATCTTTACTAGCACCATATTATACACGCAATTGACCCCGTCAGCACATGCATTATATTTTACCTTACACGCAAGCGACACTGTTCTGGCATCATCAACGGCGACGTCGGGCTCGATGTCGAGCGCTTAACCGATTGTGGTCTTGATTCTTAGCCACCACCAACGACTAGATCTTAGCCAACATCGTGAACGTCCACCGCCTGCTGATACGTCTTTGCTTGGTTGTTTTGAGTCTGAGGTTCTCTATGGTTTTTCTGCCACTGTCGAAGCCAATTTGTGGACGCTCGTCGTATGGATACTTAGGCTTGTCATTTAAAAGCTTCGAGCTATCTGTGATTCCGGAAGAGACTTGCTATTTAACGAGCTCGTTGAATTTGCAGTGACCAAGCAAGAGCTGGAGTACGGTGGCAAAGTCGTTATTCTTCCCACTGAATGACCATTTAACTCGATTCTGCACGCCGGAGATCTGATCCTCCCGGTAGCCACCGTGTGTTGCATGGAAGGGGTAGGTTTGGGATGCTGATGATTCCAAGAGTTCTCAAGTGAGTGTGATTGAATCGTATCGTCCAAAACTCTTTCTGACAGTCCCATGCTACGATACTGATACAGATTCCAGTCTTCTCCGTATAGACGACCCCTCACGCCTCCTCCCCGAGCAGTGTCGTGATTGTGCTCGGTAGAGTCTGCGAAGCGAACACTTTTGATCAACTTGGTCTTCCCCTGAGTACAGGGCATCAGTGAATATCCCGCTCTCGCCATGCAAAATGCCTTGTATGTCCGCTTCGCTGAACTTTCCATTCACCATCTGCCAACCGCTGTCTCGGTCAGTCACAATTCCGTGTCGGCGCTTGCTTGTGGTAGCGATTTCGGTTTCTGATCAAGTACTATAAGGCGAGTCCCCCTCCCTCCTCGTACCTTTCGCGTCTCTCTGTTCCCCTCCTCCATGTCCGTTTGATTTCGTCGTCACTCTTTACTTTGATTTTTCCACAGCCATGTGTCGAGACGGGAACAGCGCTTCCCTATCCGCTCGCTACCTGAATGGCCAACTCACCACCTTGTGGGAAAATGCAGTCGAGTGCCTGGAGGAGAGCGAGCACGCTCTTGACTTCCAGTCGGAGGACTACGAGAAAAGCGCGTACACCCGCGCCCTGGCTCAGTTCCATTTCTTTGGCAGAAAGCCCATCAAGAACGTTACTTCTACGGACGACCTTCTCTTCTCCGCGACGTTCGTCAAGCCGGAATTGAAGTTCATCTGCAACCACGAGGCAGCGCTCTACCTGACCCTCAAGAGTGGTCACCTGAATCTAGACTATGGAAAGGCTTCCACAGGAGACTACCAGATTGACAAGTAAGCGCCCTCACCGCTGCTTACGCCCTATATCTGATTATTCCCTCACAATTCCAGTTCACAGACGCAACATGTCGAGAATTTGCAGCTTGCGTTTCGTTTCGACTTTTCACGGAGCAGTCTCAAAGGTCGGGAAGCGAACAACAAGTCTTCGAAACACCTCGTCCAATTAATCGTGCTGAACCTGTCCCGTGAGTGTCCTTTCATTGTTACAGAAGACGTGCTGAGGAGAATAATCTTGTAGTGGCTAAACTGGTCATGCTACGTCCTGACAGTGGACTCAGCGGGGCAGGAAAAGCTGCTTTATCGTTCTACATGCACAAATACCTGGAATTCCTGCAAGGCGCGGGAATTCACACTCTCTATGATCTCCCAGACTTCGATCACAAATTCCGAGCAAAGATCGACTACTCCCTGCATTATCGTCCCATCGACCTCGAAGTGCTCTGCGCGGGTGTCTTCGTCCATGGGACAAATCTGCAGGAGATAAATGCCTTTCTCCATCGTCAGTGGCTCGTGGCTGCTTCTTCCGGACGTCCAGAAGATATTCTCTCTGTCTGTCTTGCGGAGATTAACAGCTCGTGGTTGAGCGTCGATACCAAGTTTCACATCCGCTTCGGTCCGCCAAAGGTCACCGCTCTCTGTCAATCGGAGGTCATCTTGTACTTCGACATCGAAGACATAGCATTTTTCAAGGATGACGAGGAGACGTGGGTGGACTTCTTTATCGGATAAATTCTGAAACTGAAACATCTTGCAGCGCAGAACCTGATGTATATCACAAATGGACGGTTGCGTTTGTGATGGACGCAGTTCAGGAGGTGGAGGATGGCGCAAATCGCCTGAGGCTCGACTTTCAAAGTAAGTTGCTATCATGTTATCGATGCTACACATGCCAACGTTAGCACATTACAGCCGCTCGCTTGTCGAGCTATTTCTCGCACTATGAGAAAATAGACAGCAAAGTTTGTTCCTACTTCAAGCAAATCGTCAAATTCCTCTCCGTCGACTATCTTTCTGTGCTCGTGCATTATCAGCTGGACACCCTCTACTCCGTTGACGTCGATCTCAGCGGTATGACTCGTGACCGCGACTCGATGTCCTCCATCGCCTCGGACAGTAGTGGATTCACTCTCCAAGCCGGCGACACCGGCAGTCCTAAACCCGGGTACCGCGCGCAGGCAGACTTTGTTCGATGGGCGGAACATGAGGAAGCCATGACCGAGTTCGGATTCGACCAGGTCTTGACCATCTCAGAACAGTCGATCAACACCGTGTTTTCTTCATACTGGAAGAAAGCGTCGGAGACCCAGCTGGATAAGCTGCTCATCAATTGGACCGCAGACCTGTTTGAATCCTCGTTCGGCGCTCTTAGAGTTCGCTTTTTGTCGAACGGCAAAGCCATTGTTTGGGTCAACCTCGACGAGGGTGAGATGTCCGTCGTGAGGTATGTGGCGTCTAATTGCTGGGCCGTTAGTTGACGCTGATAGCGTGGGCTCGATATAGGGAGACCACGCAGACGAACTTCTGGACGTGGGTTGGGTTTAAGAAGCCCGTCAAGGGTGAAACGAACGAAACCTATCAGTTCAACGACTTGACCCTTGCGTTCGAAGTAGATGTCAAATTGGTAGAGGAGACCGAGCTGACTCTGAGTGATTCTTGGCACCGCCGCTTCGAGGCTACACCCGTCTATACCGATACGCCGTCTGCACATCGTGTTTTCCATCACCTCCTCCTGGACGTCAACAGTAAGTATACTATCCAAAGGATTAACTTGCTAAGTCTAACATTGTGCCAGACGCCAGATATGTCGCTGAGATCTCCAGCATACACGGTATCGGAGAAGGGCGTTCTGCTCTTAGCCGGCTACAGACCATCGTCCATTATCTCAAGGAGTACCTGGTCCTGCTCGCTGATGGAGGCTACCACATCATCCACTCCGTGCCTGTATACAAACAAGCAGGTTCGACTGGCTTCGGTTTGACAGACGTCTCGTGCCAGATAATCTCCACTCAAGAGACCACCATTCGAAATTGCGCGCAGAAACACAAAGCCACAGACGCGCCCACCATCGTCGTTCTTGGGGTATGCAACTCCCGCGCCCTTCCCTCGACACAGCTGGACGGCTCGTCGAGCTGGGTAATCCGGAGCAGAGGCGAGAAGACCATGGGCATGGCCTGCCTCTCCCGCGAGGCCTTCCTCGAAGGGCGTCTCCTACACGCTCTCTCAAAGGTCAACGGCGTGACGACCATCGTCCCGAAGTTTGCAGGAGTCATCGACGGCGACTGGCACTGCGAGCTCATCGCCTGGAACGAGCACCACTATCGCAAAGGGAAGGAGTGTAGGTGGAAACGCATGTCGGAGAGCGCGGCAGGTTATGTAGAGTATGAGTGGCAGCATCGTGATGACTGGAACCATGAGCATGAGGGCACGTATGGGGAGGAGAAGAGCGGCGAATATCGTTTGTCTTGTGAGTGTGTATTTCGAACATGGTGAGATGCTAGATGGCTGAGGTATAATTCTCACAGGCCATACGCGTAACCTCCTTCGCGTCCCTATTGCGTTCCGCCCAAATGGTCTGGAGATCGAGCTGAGAGGAGAGTCGACCATCAAAGTCAGCGGGAAGACTGATCACGAGTGGAGGTAAGGCCGCTGTCTTCGCTGTGCCTACCTCGTTCTGATCGATTCGTAGTATGAAGTCAAGCGCGACCTGGTCCACCTCTGTCATCATCTACTCTGAGACATCTGGACTCACCGTGGAGCTATCTGCAGAAGCAAAGCCTGTGTTCGCCGAAGTCGAAGCGAAAGGCGACTCTATCCTGAACGTCCAGGAGCTGCACGCTATGCATCTACCCAAGGCTATCGACATGGGCGGTGTCATATCAGAGGTGAAATCCCTGTGGGAGGGCGCCTGGACCAGCTCCTCGCTGGGATGCCAAAGCTACGCTCTCTCGAACCCTGTCTTCAACCGCCACGGGGATCTCCTCGTGCAACTCGGCCTCTCTGGCGCAAGACAGACAGTCTACGGCATCCCTCGCAAACGGAAATCCGCCCTCCCGGCTAAACTCACGATACGTAAGTTTTCCATCATCAATGGAGGGACGGTCGTTTTCTGAATGAGTTGATAGGACAAACACCGTCGGCTTCTCCATTGCGTGGGTTGGACGTACCGTTGCCGCCGTCCACGGCATCTAGTGCTAGCTTCGAGAGCCCTCCGCCGCAAACCCCGCCTGTCCTCTCGGTTAGCATCGGTCATTCGCCCTCCAGGACACGCGTTCACCGAGAATACGTCCGGAGAGAAGAGATGGTCGTTCAGGAGTCCGTCCGCTTTCAAGAGAAGCACTCCACGGAGTACACCACATCGTCTGAACAATACCTTTGCACGGACTCGGGTTTTTAGATAGCTGGTGCGGTCTGCGTTGTTGGGGGGAATATTCAATCCTTAATTGCTTTGGGTGGTGCTCATCATCGTCCTTCTGCGCTACGTTTTGTTCTTGCTCCGGCTCAGAATCGTGTTGGGCACGTTGCAGTGGCACGTCTTGTATCTCTGCTTGCAGGGATGCGGGGTGCTGCTGTTGCTGCCAATGCTCTTGAACGAGTCTAGTCTATAATACCTTCATATTCGCTGTATGATACTTTTGTCCCCCCACGCCACCGCACCGGCAGTTTCTTGTCCTGGTTAACCAGATCCTGGCTCTTTCTAGTACGCATATTGTATTGCCTAGCTTTGACGTCGCATAGATGATCAAATGTACACGCTCCTTTCACACAGACTTTCCTATCGTGTCGGCCGAATATAACCAAGAACGACAAAAGACTCTCTTGATTGAGATGCGAATACCTCGACAACTGATAGAATAGCAGTGCTATATGTTATGGTGTGAGTACAGCCGGATCCGTTCCATAAGCTACAGTGTCCCAAGTAAGAAAATTTCAAGACAGAGACTAAGAAAAAATGTGGTGGAAAAAATCAAGCATCCCTGGAAAGACAGATTTATGAATCGACACCCGACTGCTTGCACTTCGCGGATGACGGGCAGTTGCCCTGGGCGGTGTTGTGCAGGTTTCCATCCTATCACGTAAGACAACATCGATGAGCGAACGTGTGCGAAGGCGTTAGCAACGAAACATACGAAGTCCCAAGTGCAAGCGCCGCTAGGGTAGGCGCACTGGTAGCCAGTGAACTGGTTGATCAGGATGCCAGTGTCACCGTTGTTGTCGTTGGGGCAGCTGCAACCACTGGTGGTGCTGCAGGTGCGGCTCGTGGGGCAGTTGGTCTGCCCGGAGTTTTGAAGGGCACCAGTCTGCAACCCATAGAATCAGTATCCGGGTAAGCACATCGATGCGAGCTCGAGAACACATACCTGGTCGTCCCAAGTGCAGGCGCCGCCAGGGTAGGCGCACTGGAAGCCCGGGAAGACGTTGATCAGGACACCGCTGTCCCCGGTGAGGTCCGAGGGGCACTCGCAGTCGCCGCCGCCGCCGTAGCACGCGAACGCAACCGTCTGGCCGGTGAGGGTGCGCTTGTGGAGAGAGGACGGCGGCAGGAAAGCGTATGCTGGTGAGCGGGCCTCGTGCGACCGCGCCTCTGCGGTGAGAGCGAAGACGGAGAGGGCGAACGCGAGTGAGAAGATACGAGCGAACATCTCGCAGAGGTATGATGTTGGGTCTGGTGGGATAAATGAGACTTGGGGCTTGAGGTTTGGAAGCAGGGCAAGTAAATGCACTGGTGCACGAAAGGTATCGTTGGACGCGACTTTATAGGCCGTCGGGCTAGGAGACACCAAGGCAGATGGCAAAACCAGCGAACACGGGACGCCGTATGATCGACACAACTACCACGATGCTTGAGAAACTAGTAGGAACTTGTGAGGGGCCGACACGACCAGGAACCCCGCGCCGCATCTGACGGAGGAGTTTGTCGCCATGGTTCGACAATTCCGCCTTGTTTGTCTCCCCAAGACGCTGATACAGGTATTACGGGCTAGACGCAAAGTGTCAGATCATTTAATTAATACTTTTCATTTGGTAGAGTAGCGCAGAATGAACACTGACCAAACGCCGTCATTACGGGCTCGCGCCGAGGGCTTGTTCTACTGGTGTTTTAGCTGTCAGGCACGTTCAGGAACGATATATGTGTCCGGCGCTTACAGAATGCTCAGCACGCTTCAGCATAGATGCTTCTGGTTTGATTCTGCTAAGACATGCTAGGCAGTGGCGATGAACTTAGCCAAATAGGCTACACACGGCCTTAAATTGCACCAGGAGCCTGCAGCGTTCGACAGAAGTATTTGACCTGGAAAGACAGTGTTACGCCTCGCAGCGTCAGAGGTTTAAGTGACTCACGTATCATGCGACCTCGGTAGCTGTGCCGTTCAACGTCACTACAACAATTTGTTTATGTTGAAATTCCGCGAAGAACGGTACTTTGACGGGCAATTGTAGTTGCGAGGTACAGCGAGCGCACAAACGGCGAACGTGCAGTTCGCTAGGCGTTCTGCTAGTTCAGTGTGGCCTGGATATAGGCAAAAGGAGCACCGGAATACAACCTATCAGATTGGATGCGGTCCAAGAAACACTCATCTGACCGCTGCTAGACATTGCTTTCGACACAGATCGACATCGATCAAGAGTTGGTTCGGAACATGCGAAAAGCGGCCGCCCATGGTCCTGGGCGCGGAGGTAGACTGAAATTCTGCGAGGAATTGTGGCGTAAAGGCACACCGAACTATCCAGGACACACATCTCCGTCTTGGGAATCGGTGTTAAGGAACACAGGAGGTTGTCGAAAACCGGGCGACTCGGTTGAATATATCGTTTTCACGCGTGAGACGGCTCGGCACTAAGGGACGTGTTCCGACGACAAGATTGCGTCCAAGATATAGCATATTCGATGTTTTATCTGACAATAAGGGAAGCGTTGGAGAAGTACGGAGGGTTTCTGTACTCGTAAAACTAGATACTCGCCATCTGGTGAGTGTTTGATTGAACTGTATAGTATTGGCAACATACCTAGACACTCTAAATGAACTAACGACCCCCACTTGATCAATAATTGCCTAGGTTCATCCTCGCGGTCTTCCACAACGAACGAGCTGCACGCGACAGTGATGGTTCGCAAGCAAAGTGCGCATGCACGCTTTCGGTAGCAAACGAGACCGTCCGGTAGCGCCCGTAGTCCGCCCTTCGTCTTGACGGTCACGCCTGACGGTTCTTTTCCTCGCACCCAACTAGACATTCACCCATTTAAGGGTTGTTCAACTGGTCTAATATCTTCTGGGCACATCTACTGGGTATAGGATAGCTATGAGTGCTACCGGTGGTGCGAGAACGGCTGAGCCATGGCAGGACAAGCTTGTCCGCCGAATCAAGGAAGAACCCCTTGTACCCATCGGTGCGTTCATCTCCTGCTTAGTTGGAAAAACGCATTCATAGAGTAACATATAATCTAGGTACTCTCCTCACGGTGTTTACCCTTGTTATGGCGTCGACGAAAGTCGGTAAGAAGGGTCAGTCCAAGTCGATGAACCACTGGCTCCGCGCGCGTGTGGTCGCCCAAGGCGCGACGATAGCAGCCGTCGTTGGAGGCGGTTATGTGTATGGAAACACGAAGCAGCAGAAAGAAGCCAGCGCAGCTGCCGTGGAGGATCTCCGGGTGAAGGAGAAGCAGGAGTTCGAGGAGAGGATGCAGGCAGCGGTGGAGGCAGATGCGGTGGAACAGGCGACACTCAAAAGCAAGGAGCAACAATCGGAAGGAATCTGGTCGATGCTAGGATTGGCCAAAGCTACGCCTGCCACTGAGAAGACCTCTGCCCCATCTGAGCCGACGCTCAAATCTACGAACTCGGCTGTTACATCAGCTGTATCCTCTCCGGCCGTCTCCACAGAGACAACACCAGCGAAGGGTAGTGGAAGTTATTGGAGCTGGTTTGGTTGGGGGTCGGGCTCCTCGAGCTCGAACTCAAATGCCGAGACGGATAAAAAACAGTAATGAAGTAAGCTGTCTCTCCCCATCGTGTTCCTGACCTCCTCCACGTTGACAATGTGTCATAGTTCCTTTGTTGTATTCTAGTTGGATGGATTCCCTGTACCGTAACGGTTACAATTATGCTCGTATAACCTTCGATGCCTTCCCACCGCTCATCTCATCGGTCGACCTGATGTGCCACAATCACCTTGTTGGTACAAGGACAGGGTGGTACCTGTCGCATAGAGCTTCGACCTGATGTCCTCATCAGAGCCTAACGCATAAGGTATTGGTGCAACTTCGAGCTTGTTAGTCCCCCTGGACTTGATTGTTCGACGTGTTGTGTGGCGGATTTCGTTCGGGTCCGCAGACACCTCTGCTGAGGACGCATCGTTTGTATGAAACCCGGAGTCGGATTAACCTCCGTGCAATGTAGAGATAAACACGACCTCGTCTCCATCCTTTAGAGCGTAGTCTCCCTCTCCCTCTAGCTCCCAGTCGGTATCATTCACGAGCACCAGGATTCCGGGACGACTGCTCGTGAAGTAAAATGCACGACATGAGTATCGATCTGCATATATTTGATCAAGCAGACGTACACTGTTCCATTCTCAATGAAGAGTTCTACTCTCTCTTTCAAGAGGTTGTCTCTCAGCCAATACATCAGATAAGTGATGTCCGCTGGTCTGCCCTTTGGCTTGGTGTCTTCATTCTCCTTCCCTTCAGCAGCAGGTGGGACTGTAGCGGGTATTTCGATTTTGTGGGATCGTTGGTTCGAGAAAAGGAGCTCAAGTCCACCGCCAAACTCGATCTTGACGGAAATTGTCGACATCCTCGAAGGTAGAGAATGGGGAGAGAGAAAGAGAAAGTCGGACGCAAGCAGCAATCATCATAAAAGTCAAAAATGGAAACAGGGCGGGATGCATTAAGCGCCTGAAAGGGCGCCCCGCCCTCTCAGGACCCCGTTGCGGTGATGATTTCGAGATTATGAGATGAACTATACGGTACTATACCCAGAGATGAACATATCACTCCGGTCATATCATGGTCCAGAGCATAGTTTATCCGCGAGTTCCATCATCACGACCTGGTATACAGTATGTATCTGGCGTGGGTACAAGCCCCTCATAAGCCATACTGAGGTCCCGACCAACGGCGGTGTAGAGTAGGTAACTCAATATGGAGGCGTATTGAGGCATATGTTTCTTGCCGAGTTCGAGTGAGGCTGCCTACATTGCTGAGAGTCTATCACAATGTGCACGACTCTGTGGATCGCCGCGCTTGCCATTCGTGCACTTTAGTGCAAGTAATGTTGGATTGCTCACCATCAAATGATGTCATAGAGGTACCTGGATAGATTCAAAGGGTAGATTCAGTAGTATACGTTGATGAAGACCCCTTCGTTTCATCTTTGAAAAGAGCCATAGATTCCGATAGTTATTCCATAGATACAATGTCGAACATCTATACCGAGAGCAATTTCTGTTTAGTAAATGGCCTGAGAAAAAGATACAAGGCCAGTAGGATGACTCACATAGTGATACAGCATATTATGAATCTGCCCTCTCTAGCGTGTGCTCAGGTTTGTCTTTCTCCACCACAAGCCGCCATCCACCATATAACTGGTTGACAATTGCACTGCGTTTTAACGTGGCAAGCTCGGCGACATGTTTGTTATAGAAAGCAGTGAGCTTTGCAGGGTCGCTTTCGTTCTGCAAGACGTTCGTTAGATCAACCTCCTCTCCAGATCGCGCCGAAGACGTACTTGAATCTCGCGGAAAGTATCCTTTGTGCGCCGCAGAAAGTAGTTACGGAAATTGTAAGAACTAAAAGCGCGTGATGTGCGGAGTGTGGATGAATAGAGATGCAGAAGAGCGTCCCGTGTTGGAGGGGTAGTCATGGTTGTGTGCAAGGTGCAGGTCGTCGTCCGTCCCAAGTTGTCCCAAGCCGCTGCAGGTGCCGGAAGCCGCTCAGTCATCTTCGGCGTCTTCGGCGTGCTGCCGTCACCGAGGGCGCTTATCCCAACGGCAACCTGCCAGAAAATATTACAGACGTTGTCGACGCCGGACGGTGACCAGCAGAAATTCATGTTGGGGCTTTTTTCTTCTTGCTTGCCTTGTTCCACTCATCTTCAGGTGATTGCGCCATGGAAAAGAACAACGAGGTGCTGCAGCAATGCTGCCCATGCACCCTTACAGTGGTACCTCTCGCCACATCCTGTGAGAGGCACTGCTTGTGACAGAAGCATGCGTGAGTATATTTGACCTTCTTACAATCACAATGCCTCATGAATTGCTCTCGTAGACTAATCTCATAAGAAACGCTGGTAACGTGGTGAAAAGAAATCTGGCCTTGTCCTGGCCTCGAAGAGGTGGCCTTGTGCTATTTGCGCCTCGTGTGCTCGTCGTTTCTCAAGACGATCAACACTGCCGTAGCAACAATCTGCCTGCATGACATGGCCCGCTCGAGTTTGGCCCGACGGACAAAGCATCTTTTGCCTTGCGCCGCTGCTGTACGCGGATAGCGCCTTCCAACGAAGAGTGGCCAGCTTGCTGATCGTGGATCCTGGTCAATATATAAGTGGCATCGTCTTGGGACCGTCACCCACCCCACAATTTGTGATTCTGTGCTACCCAAACAACGATATAGGATTCTGTCCAACTCAATCTTCTGGTCATTCTAGTTGATCTAGTGGCCATCTCCTGTGGTGAGCAGTATCGCGGCCATGACTCTTCTTGTCCGCTTATCATCTGCTTTGCTATAGACATCTTCCCAGTAACCTAAACTTACCCAACCGACACTACCTGCGCGCGCTACCCTACTCGAACATGTCTCAACATCCTATGTCGCCCATGATTGACCAGGCTGAGGAGCTCGAAGTCCGATTTCCCACAATTGTGTTCTCCGAAAGTGGCTATGACGCAGACTATGAAGAAGACAGTGAAGACGAGGAAGACTGGGGAGATACCGAAAGTGACTTCTCGAGCCTGTTTTCTGACGATCGCTCGAATGTTGGCGAAGATGACCTGGAGTCACCATCAATTTACACAAGTTTATCCAGTCCCGCAAGTGTCACCACCCTGCCATTACTTTCTCCATGTGGTGAAAGCTCATGCAACGAGCTCCCTGCGGAGGAGCACAGCAAAGGACACTCGTCATCTACCCATGGCTCCTTCTTCAAGAATCTTGCTCTAGCTCAAGATTTTGATGGGGTAGCACCTGTTGAATCCCCTTGTCTGGAGGACTCGTGTGCACCGAACACATCCCTCAACGTGTGCGCTAGCGAACACCTGCCAGAAGAACAGACCCTCGTGGCGGCCCACGACGTTGATGGGATCACGTTTTCTCAAGACATGCGGCTAGGCGAACACAACCTCGAATGCAATAATACATCAGCAGAATTCGATCAAAATTCTCGTGCGTACTCTAGAACTGGCGTGCCTAACGATAAAAGGGCGCAATCGATCTCTCCTGCACCAAGCATGCCTGCCTTACTAGCCTACGAAGACACGTCATCCGACGCGAAGAGCTCCAAGCCCCTGTGGACCATCGGCGTACTCTCTTCTGCGGATGTTCGCAAGAGTCGAAAGGCGCAGCGGAGGACTTCACGCAGTATGAGCTGGGACGTGAAGAGGATATCTCTCGACTGCAGCCCAACTTCCGATGTGTGGAAGATTGTCAGTTTCTGGGGCGAAGGCACCTACGGTCGGGTGTTCCGCATGCGCAACAAACTTGACAAGACTGAAGTAGGACTGAAGGTTGTCGACGTCAGAGGAGAGATTCCGGAAATTGTCTGCGAAGCGCTACTCAACGAACTCTTCGTCCTTCAATTACTGGCGTGTACCGAGGAACGGCTTCCTTACCTGCTCTATCCTACCACGAAAAGGCACTGGGCCTGGCAATCGTCGAACGGCTTTCTTCACATAGCAACGGTCAGTCCAAATCTAAGCCCACTTTTCTTTAAATCTTGTCTTGATCTATCAAGCTGATTTGTCGCACTATAATAGGAATTCTGCCCTAATGGCGAACTCTTCGAGTATGCGGGCAGGCTCACTGGTATGAGTCTTCGACTTATCATCGCCGAGCTAGTGCGTCTTCTCCCGAATATTTGTCGCCGATTAATCGAGTGACCTTCTCTCCTTTCTTGCTACGTAGGTTGTGGGCATCAGCTCGTTGCACGCGCGAGGCGTAGTCCACCACGACCTGAAACCAGAGAACGTTCTTATCGATGCTGACGGCCACTGCGTAATTGCGGACTACGGTAGTGCCAAGTTCCTCAGTGAAGACTACGGCGACATACAACTCAACATAACCGATGACATTCTATCGACGCTACCGTACGCGGCACCGGAGATCCTCACGGACGAGTGTGACGAGCATGGCATCAAGTACTACGATGAGAGCGTGGACTGGTGGGCTCTGGGCGCTCTCATCATGACTCTGATTACTGGAAAGGTAGGCTGTCTACAGTCTCCGTACGAAGTGTTGTATTCATCATGTCTGCCGACAGGAATACTTCGACTGGAATGACATGAGGACGCTCGCAGAAAACATTCCACAACAAGTGAAAGAGATTCGGTCAACGTTGCGGGGCTATCACTGCTCCGACGATCTCATCACGCTTGTCGAGGGGGTGCGTGTGTTCAGGTGTCACGTTGCTTAAGATCTAAATACTTATCCTATATCTCTGTGTTGCAGTTCCTTACAGAAGACCCTGAGCAACGTCTTCGTAACCTCGCCAAGATCATGCACCACCCGTATTTCGCGAAGATGTAAGTCCGTCCACATACCTCTCCGTCATCGATAGACACTTAGTATGATCACAGCGATTGGGAACTAGTGAAGGCACGCAGTCCGTTGCTTCCTACACGTGGGTACCACTCATGATATTTTACTGAGGATTCCGTATTAAGCGAATTTCTTTTGCAGCATTCTTCCCTGCTAGCCATGAGAACGAACACCGGGAAGTAGATATCCGCCGCGCGGTAGCTTGGCCTAGTTTGTGCGAGAAAGACGGTGTAGATTTCACGGAGATGTTGAAGGCCAAACGAATGAGACTGCACATAGACGACAGCATCGCAGTTCCATACTAGAGCAAAGTTCAGTCAAGAAACTGATAAATTGTATGTGTATATCTATATAGTGTAACTGTAGAGCAGTCACAGGTGTTGTATGTAATTCCTGGGACATCCGTCCCTGTCGCTATTGTTTCGTATAATCCATCATGACCAAATCGCGCTCGCTACTCTGAGGACATCGCCCATGGCGATCACATCGTGGACCCTGATTACAGCTGCACCTTGTTGCACTGCGCACGCCACGGCAGCAGCAGTGGCCCACCCTCTTTCATCGGGCGCAGTCTCTCGACCAGTGTATGTTCCGCTGGGATCCGGCTTGGCAAGGATGGCACCAAGGAAAGACTTCCTCGACGCCCCAATCAACATGGGGAATCCCCCAAGTGGGTTCATGGGAAGGCCAGGAAGATGGGTGAGCTTCGTGATCTCAGAGCACCCACGGAGTAGCTCGGTATTACCCTCAACGGTTTTGCTAAACCCGATACCAGGGTCAACGATTACAAACCACCGCCGCAGTCCTCCTTTTCCCTTCACAATGGCATCGACTTTCTGCCCGAGCTCGACTCTTACTCCTTCTAGGACCGAGCCCCTCCCAGCTGCGTCGTTCGCATATGCGTACTGAGAGTAGTCTTTGTTCGCAGATGCCTCCCCTCTGGAGTGCATCAGTATGACAGGCACTGCGAGATCCCGCGCGACTTGACGCATCTTGAGCAAGTGTTCTTGTCCAGCGACGTCGACAGGGTACCCAGGGCCAGTGAAGGCGTATACGTCATTGATACAATTGGCTCCAGCTTGTACCGCCGCCTTGGCGACGTCGAAACGGAACGTGTCCACGCTGATGAGCGCGCCGCTGGTGTCATTTGCCTCTCGTATTGCCTGTATGACCGGCACCACCCTGACGACCTCTTCTTCCGGCGACACATACACAGCTCCCGGACGGGTTGAGTATCCTCCAACGTCGATGATGTCTGCACCAGCTGCGACAGAGGAAGTCGCATATTCCACAGCAGCAGGAATTGTGTTATTGATAGAACCGTCGGAAAAGGAATCCGGTGTCGCATTCAAGGTTGCCATGAGATATGATTTTCTTTGGGAGGATGAAGCCGTCGAAGATATCGGGAAACTCCAATGAGTGAGAGTTTTAGGGACGAAGGGGACCGAAGAAGTCTTCGGCGCTGAATCGGTACAGGGGTACAGTGGGAAGGGAGTGACCTTGTTCATTGCGGGAGTTCCTGCGGGTTGGGACGCAACTAGGCTGATGAACAATTCGTGCACACTATGCCCTAGTACTGGATGTTCGTAGTCCGGGATCATACTGGGTCATAGATGAACTCAGCAGCTCTGACAGAGCGGAGCACCGTACTCACTCGTTTAATGGTCGCAACACAAACTCCCTCTCATAGATTCTGGGATGAGGAACCACAAGTTGACCTGAGAGGTTGTCCAACGTACTTCGATCGTCTTCTGGTCTTGTGTCAATGACCTGACTATCGTATGTCAAGATATCGAGATCGATGGCTCTCGGCCCGTTGCGGAATGAGACGACGCGACCAACAGTGGTTTCGATCTCCTTGAAGAACTTCAGCAGCGAGACTGGTACAATATCGGTCTCGATCTAAAACAGCTCATGAACGTGATTATAGCGTTCAACAAACAGCACAATTTACCAGGCATGTACAGTTGATAAATCTTGGTTGGTTCGTGACATACATCGGCTCCGTTTCATACATGAAGCTGGTGTCGACAATAGAGACATGTGGTTCGTGTCCATTATCGCTGTAGTGGCTGGCAGGTTGCTCTATAAGACGAAGAGCGAGCTCGATGTTCGCAAATCGATCTCCAAGGTTCGACCCAAGGGCAACGGCAACCGTGTGGATATTTGAGGGTGATATCGCTGCATCGTTGTGTTAACTTACGCTTCTTTTGACACAAAACGAGATTTCAATACCAGATACGTGGGGCCGTGTTGCCTGTAGACCTTTTGGAGTCCTGGTTATCTCGACTTCAGCGGCTTCAGCGCAAGCCAATGCATCGGGTTTTCCGCCTCGCACTGTCACAGAATCGTTTTGCCCTATGAACTTAATCGCGATATCGGCTACGAATGAGACCAGGGCTTCTAAAGTCAAATATTGTGTTCTATTGACTTCCTGTACAGGTCTTGAATTAGCGCAGCACATCAAGACAGGTACAAATGTGCAAACATTCGAGATCTTCAGATGTAATTCGCGAAATGGGAAAGGAACTTCGTTGTTTAGAGAACCGGTGGTTCGACGGATGACCAGGTCAAAGTGCACAAGTTGTGTCTGTTCGCGTTCACATGCGTTGATACCGACAATAGGGTTGCATCCCATTCCAAGTATGGAGAGCGCTTGGACGGCAAAGTCAGCATTTCGCGTCCTAGTAGACGTAATTTCTGTAGAAGCGGGCTGCAACAGTCCCTTTGGCCTTGAGACCGAGACTGTGAACTCTTGAACCCCTGGGAATTGAGCGAAGCACCGAGTGTGGATCTCGTCCACAAGATCCTCAGAAGAAAAAAAGCTTCGCGACTGAGTAATTTCAGTTATCGCAGATGAGAGTGTGGAATAGTTGATTGAGTGGTCCAGGTGGTCGCTTGCAGCAGCGACAGAGATAGGATGAGATATTGTCAAAGTCACGTAGATGGGCTGTAACTTTGGCTTGTCGGGCGATGACGTGGGCCATTGCGCGCCGTCAGTAAAGGCAGCCGTTGACAGGAGATTCTTGACCCGAATATAATCCTGAGACGAGTCGTTCGCCTTAGGGTTCCGTAATTGTGAGGAGTGGGAGATCTGACTTTCGAGTGCATACTGAGAATGTTACGATTATGAAAGAGAAGAGAACTGATTGTACTCACTCCATTTTATATATCGGTTCAAGCTTTCCAAATGAAGGTGTTCAACAAGACAGGGTCGCCTTGCGATGGTGTATCGCAGTCAAGATGAAACCGAGAGAGCCGTGCCAAAATCATACAGAGCCCGACGCGCGCCTATCAATCCCGCCCTCCCGACATCGTGTAAGTCATGTGATTCAATTTCAGCTCTTAGCCGTCACGACCATGGAAGTCACCTCTGCTCTTCAAAGGCTTGGTGCATACCAGCCTCACGAAAATGCCAAGTCGAAGGAGTTCCTGTCGAAGGCACCGACTGTGCTCGCGACGCTTGGTGGGTCGAAGCAAGATCCCGAAAGTGCGTCGTTCTGCTTCGAGTTCTAGTCTCCCCTCTCATCGCAAAGTAGCATGGGAGGTTCTAGAGAAGCTGTTCCTTGCATCGTTAGATGAAGGCGACTTGACGACCGCCAATGTGCGTCCACCCTTTCTCTTACACGTCCTCGAGCACCTGATCATGACCCTATACGTTTGCAATTCAGCAAGCTCTGGTTGCATTCACTCAGAAGTTCCCGGAGTCTCCACGAGTAGATTGTCTCCAAGGGATTCTGCTTGAAGTTAAGGAGTCGCCAGAAATTGCCCTGGAGTACTACGATGCCTTGTTGAAGGCCGATTCGTCCAACGCTGTACGCGCATCATCTCGCTTGTACATCTGTTCCTGCACTCAACTGTTGACTCGCGGACGGACAGGCTGCTTGGCGGAGGAAGGCTGGCGTGTTAAGGAAGACAGGGCGTATTGACAAGGCTGTCCAGGAGCTCAGCACGATGCTTGACATCTTCTACACGGAGGTGGAGGGGTGGTTAGAGCTCGCAGACCTTTACGCGTCATGCCAACAGTGTGTTATCTCTGATGTGTCTGATCACAAATACTGACCAGTACGTCGTAGATATGAACGTGCTCTTCAATCGCTCTCCCACGTTCTGCTGTTGGCCCCGCAGAATCCGTTCCATGTCGTACACTTCGCTGAGACCGCATTTCTCGTGCCCGACGTGCCGTTGGCGCTGAAGATGTTCTTGCAAGCCGTGGACATGACGGATGACGAGGAACAGGATGGGATCGCGCCAGGAGACACAGTTCCAACAGGACTAGTGGTGCGAGCATGGTTTGGAGTAAAGCTGGTGCGTCTTATCGTCTTTTGAACTGTATTATTCCTCATGTACAGCGCACAGTGCACACATAAGCTCACTACCGAGCCTCGCTCAGCCAGTACATCACCTACTCAAACGTCACCACCCACGACGACCATCCTTGCATCATTAGACGACCTCGCAACCGAACGCCTGCGCACTGCTTACCTAGAAGCAACGCGCGAGTCGCCGCCGTCGGGGGATAAGGCCTTACTGGAGGTAGTGGCCAAAACCCTCGTTTGAGTTTCCGTCGCCGTCTGTATCACATGTATACCCAGTCGCTAGTTTCCTTTCATACTCAATACACTTAGTTGCGGAAAGTATTGAGATGCAATGGGAAGCATAGAATCATACAGGTGATATGGTAGTCCTCGAATCATGGATAGCCGGAGAGCAAGGTGCGTATAAAGATAATCATGGATACAAGCGTGGTCACAACGAGATGCACTCCCCTCTTCCCCACCTCCGCAGAGCGCTAAGCTACTGCGCGCCGAGATGTAGCTGACGACGCCTGATGCATCGTTGGGATGGTTTATGCTAGTCCCGAAGTGTGTCTACTTGGACTCAGGGTTCGCGTTCCTAGAAGATGAAGGCAGGGTCAGTAGGTGAAAAAGAAGGTAGCAAGAGGATATAGGAAAGTGTCAGATAGGAGCGAAAGACAAGATGCATGTTTATCAACACAGGTGATTCAGTGTGAACTATGCTAGAACGGTATTGTATCATCTTCCAGAGGGTGTAAAGGCCACAGGCGAACGAGTCGTTGCGACAAAATACGAAAACTGAAGCGTCAGAACACTCACATTTTCCGCTTGCCGTTGGGGAGCGTCGTTACGTTAACGAAGCTGAATCAAAGCAAAATCCGTCAGAATCGTAATCTCAGCTCAAGCAACAGCACAAGGACGCACCGACGGTTGTAGAGCAACCGCTTCTTGGCGCGGCCCTTGGGAGTCTTCTTCTTCTCCTGCTTTTCGACCTTGGGGGTCTGAGACTTAACTTTGCCGGCACGGGCGAGAGAGCCGTGAACTACATAGCGAGAGCAACCAAACACAGTGAGCTCAGAGTCGTCAGACGTAGCAGAGACGTAGGATAAAGACCTTTTCCCATATTGTCTTGAGGTGGGGGGCTTCGGGGACGTCGACGGCGGTGATGAGAGATGGAACTGTATAGTCCTTGCTTAGAAAGTTTTCTGTTTCAAGCTCCGACGCGCTTACGTAACACTCCCGTTATAGGCTCTTCATCGTCGGGAACGCCGACAGAGCTCTAACGATGGATCCACTCTGTCTGGGATAAATCTATTATATGAATAGAGCCATAGCGCGAACGCTCATTCTATCATTGTCACTATTGTGTCCGACTTGTGCCCGCCGCTCAATTCATCATTATTTCATGCACATATGACTCAAGGGTGGCAGCTTCGACCCTGCGTCTGGTCGTGGTGCGAGAAGAATATACATATGTATGCCTTCTAAGGATACGTCAATCCATCTTACATTTAATTTTGCTGAGGTGAACCCTTCACCAATGCTCATCCTACGAAACAACGGCGCTAATTGCTCGAGTGCAGCTTGTCAAGCTGTGTACACCAAACGGCCATAACGAAGCCTTTAACCCTAGTACGAGCGTACGCCGTGAGGCAGCCGGTATACACGCTCAAAAGAAAGCGAGTCTGACCGTGGTTGCCTTCTCAATGAATTTTCGTTCTCAATATTGGTATCAAGGTGGATGTAAGATCAAAGATTCCACAACCAGCACGATGTGACGTCTGCTAGCAGACATCCATCCAGGACGAGCTGTCCTAGCGACGCCTCCTCGAGCTCCTATAGGTAAGAGATTCTCAATTCAAAGACTTGTCACAGTCACTCACTCAACCTCAATCTTCATATAGGCTGGACGGACTTCCACAGCTCTCGGTCACAAGCTTTCTCCATCTATGTCAACGACATTCGAAAGGGTGTGCAATGACAATTTGCTCTTTCCAGTTAAGTCTACATCCGCGGCTCTTGGATCCAATTGCTCCAACGTCGTAGAGCGATCGTCCAGGCACAACTTCTAGATCCGCTGAACCCCTGGGTCGAGAGCCCCGAACCCGAACCCGATGCTCTCGCTGTGGATAACCCCTTGGACACCGGTGTTTCGGCGCTCATCGATGTGGCACACCAGAAACCGTGAGCTCGCTAATTCCGTGTTGAATCGGAAGAGTCATCTCAATGTCCCTGGGTACGTCAGGGATCATGTCACGGATTCTCATCTCTCAGCAGCGCCTACTTCTCGTCTTCTGTTTCACGACGAATCGTTTTACTGCACGGAAGTTTACAGTGCCATGAAATTCATACGAGACTGTCTCAAGAAACTGAATGCTGTCCTCCCAGTTGGTACTGAATACAGCTGTGCAAGCGTGTTGCGAAACAGCGCTATGAACTCGGTCGGGCGGACGAACACCCCGGAGGATTGCCAGGGGTTCCGACTATTGGTTCAAGGTTGGTCCAGGAGTAATCACAAGGCCCCATTTTGTGCGATGGACCGCTGGTAATGTCTGTGCAATACCAATTCTGCACTGAGTTGCACTGAGAGTCTCTTGTTTTCTCGCAGTAGACTCGTCAGTTCGCATGAAATAAGGTCGTGATCGTATCAGCTGTATAACCTGCGTTCTAGTTCTTGATTTTCGAGTTTCTAAATTTCGTATGTCTTCACCCAAGACTTATTTCGTTTCAGGGCTCTGACTAGCTATACAGGGGCCCACAAAGCTGTCATTTGCCACTGCCTTGGTAATTCATGCAAACGCGTGGTCACGTTCTCATCCCTCTAATTCTCAGGAGTGACCGCTTATTCGTCTCATCAAACCATATGCCGCGGGAAGCTCCCTTTGGCGCTGGCTGTTACGGAAACCTTAGCTCAATTGCCTCAGACATCCCAAGAACATGATCGATCGGTGAGTACGACTCGGATGCCATTCGCGTTATAGCCGTTGTCAACCTTGTTTCATCTCCACTGCCCTGCAGATTCTTAGCAGTATAAAATGCCTCTAGCAATTCCTCGCCAGCTTCGTTCCCTACGCACCTTTCCACATTTTATCTGCACCTGCCCATAAAACATGCAGTTCTTCTCCGTTGCCGTTCTCTTGGCCCTCGTTACCGTCGCACAGGCTTGGGTCCACGATGTCATCGTCGGCAATGCGCAAGGTCAAACCATCTTCAATCCCAACCAAGTCGTAAGTAGTGTCCAGACCATCGTATGCAGTGCCGAGCTTGACTTGTGTGATCATCTAGTTCGGACGTAAGGGTGATTACGTGGTATTCCATTTCGAGCAGAAAAACCACAGTGCTACCCAGTCGTCGTTTGATCAACCCTGCACGCCGCTAAAGGGAGGCTTTAATTCTGGATTGTAAGTCTCATCTTTACTCCGTGTAGCATATGTTACTTACTGATAATATCAGCCACCCCGTCCCTCCGAACCAGACCGACAACTTCCCTACCTTTACTATCCCCATCGATAGCGTATGTACTTTCTATCCAGCGATATTCCAAACCAAATCGCTGATCCAAAATTTTCTACAGCACAAGCCCATCTGGGTTCATTGCGAACAGGGCGCAAACACCAATGCTAGCCATTGCGGTATGGGCATGGTTTTGGCTATCAACGCAAACAAGAAGACTACGTTCGCTGAGTTCCTTGCCAACGCTCTCGCTGTCGGAAAACAGCTCGGCGTGAAGACGACTGCCTCACAGGCCATCCCCAGTGCAACCTCGACGTCCGAGGTATACAAGACGACAGCAGCTTACGGAGGTTATGGTTACTAGATTGTTTGCCTATGCCATGATGGACATTCGATTTCAGTGCCTTTCTCCTATATCATCGCGGATATATCTACGGAACTTTATATCAAACTCTTAGTCGTTAATCATCTACCTTATAACATGATAAATGTAGATTTTGGAGCGGAATTCCTTTGCGAGCGCAACGTGAGACCGGGAACCAATGAGAATGCGGAGTGCGGCGGGCGCTATAGCTTTGATGGCGGGACGATTCCCACGCTCACTCCGCGGCGATGCTGAGACGCGTTGCCTGCCACCGCGGCCCCGCCACCAACTCCTGGACGACTTAAAACTTTGGCAACGTCCAGCGCAAATCGCTGCAATGCAATCGGATTTTCGGTCGAGGTCAATAATACTGACTTGCAGAGCATGGAGAAAGTGAACTCGATTCCACTGTGATGTTACGTCACGTTCGGGTGTTGAAACCCCTTTGTCATAGCATGGCCGAGCGAAGTACGGAAGAGGTGGAAGCAAAGGAGAGCCTTGTCTACCAGCCGCTTTCCTCATACCTACGGGCAGCCGCTGCTTTACCACGCATGCACCGCCGAACGCTGCACGGCACGATGCCGAACACTACCCACCCGCTCCTCACGTGTGTGCAGGCGCACCAGGAAAGCGGCAGAGCGGGGATCCTATAGCTGTCGTGGTGGTGTGCATCCAAGAAGTCGGGGAGCCGTTCAACAGCTTTCGCGGACAGCCGTCCAATCGCTGCCTCCATTTGTACTCCAGCCAGTCAACGACGAGTGGCTCCGCCTCGCTGCTCCGTTGATGTCATGCATATCGATATTTGGCGCTTCGGCCGGTAATTCCATGTTAAATAGACTGTCATCGACGTCCTGCAACACCCAACAAGCTCAGCGCAACTCGATATTCACTCTCAAGGCGAATACCCGCAGCATACTTGTGACCGTCAACAATGGACCCAACCAACAAGCCCAAAGGACCTTCTCCTCATTACTCCCTCTACCAGCGTGAAGTGTTCAGGCGTGGTGGTGAAACTGGCATATGTACGTCTGCATTCACATAGCGTGACGTTATCGGGGACTGACATACGTTTCAGTGCCTCACTTCTCCGTACACTCTGAAGAGTTACAGGAGTCAACGAAGAGTAAATTGAACGATCGCGGCTACTTCTATGCCAACTCCAATGCAGGGTTAGGTTGGACAGATAAGGCCAACAGGTCAGTCTACTACCCTTACTACCCAGCTGCTTGTACTGACGGCATCGATATCACAGAGAGGCGTTCTACAAATGGCGCATCATACCCCGGGCCCTCGTGGACACCAATACTAGAGACTTGACGAGTATGCATCCTTTCGTAGCGCGTCCGGGTCCATAATGAACTGACAGAACATTTCTTTAGCGACGCTCTTTGGGCACCGCATCCCTGCACCCATCTGCTTTGCGCCCATTGGCATCAACAAGCTCTACTCTCCCAAGGGCGAACTCGTCCCCGCACGCATCGCTGGCGAGCTCGGGCTGCCGTACTGCCTCTCCACGGCATCGTCGCAGCCCATCGAGGATGTCGCGGCGGTGAACGATGAGGCCGCGTCCGAGCGCAACGAGAGCAACAGTGTGCACCATTATGACGGACCGAACGGCGGGAACTCGCAGAGCCCGCGGTTCTTCCAGCTGTACATGGGCCACGACGACGACGTGACCATCTCGCTACTCGAACGCGCGTGGAAGTCGGGCTTTGACGTGCTCATGCTCACCACGGACACCTGGCAGCTCGGCTGGCGGCCTACTGACATAAACATCGCTAACTATATGCAAGTCACGCGTTCCCTTCGCTCCGGTTTCCGACTAAACCTTGAAATTATATACAGCTTCTATTATGGTGGCACTGTAGGCAACGAGCTGGGGGCGTCAGACCCCGTTTTCATGAAGAAGTATGGCAAGGAACTCGAGCAAGACTCCGGAAAGTGGATCGACTCCAGCGTGTGGCACGGCAAGGCGCACACCTGGGAGAAGATCAAATGGCTGATCGAGCAGGTCAGTCTCTGCTGCTTCCATCTCACCCAGACCCGCTCTTAACGCTTTCATCTACAGTGGAACCGCATCTCTGGCGGCCGCCCGTTCGTCATCAAGGGCATCCAGTGCGCTGCAGACGCCATTAAAGCGTACGAAGTCGGCTGCCAAGGCATCGTTGTGACAAACCACGCGGGCCGGCAGGTCGACGGCGCGGTGGGCAGCCTGGAGATGCTTCCTGAAATCGCGGAGGCCGTAGGGGACAGTATGTGTTGTCTTATTCTGACGTTCCACGGGATTCTGACATCAGCCTCACCCTGTAGAGATGACCATTCTGTTCGACTCGGGCATCCGCACGGGCGCAGACGTCTTCAAGGCCATCGCGCTCGGCGCGCACGCCGTCATGGTCGGCCGGCTCTTCGTGTGGGGTATGTCCCACGAGGGCGACGCGGGCTGCAGGCACGTCATCAAGAGTTTGCTGGCGGTGAGTATCTTCCATGGTATATGGCACCTGCCTGGCGATTCAGGGTCTGACTGGATGCTATTTCAGGATCTCGATATCACGATGACCGTCGCGGGATACCGTAGCATACGCGAGGACGTCTACCGCAACAAGGATGCGCTCAGATTCAATCCGCACGGGGTTCCTCCGGGGCCGGACGAGCATGCAAGGCTTTGAATCTTTTTTCTCCTTCGTCTGTCTTCGTTTGGAAGACTCTTGATGTTAATATGTGTTCATGTACCAATATAATGATAATTATCAATATTATGTCTTCATCAACGACGCCCAATCTCATAGGACGCGTGCTTTGGCTCCTATTCAGGCTGAGGCCGTATAGGTTGCTGCGCAGGTAACTTATCGAAGGTACCAGCAGTCTTAAACACCTTGTAATAGTCTGAGCCATCGCCCTGTATGATGTGTCATTTCATAAACGGTTATCCCATTACTATGTTGAAACTCACAAATCGATTCATCGGGAATCCTTTGTCGAACGGGAGGATACTCTCTAGATATGCGATCTGTTCCGTAGAAAGCGAGATCGAGAGGGCTTCGATATTTGCGTGCAGTTGCTCGACCTTGCGGCCGCCGACCACAGGGAAGACGTACGGGGCCTTCTGCAGGAGGTATGCGATTGCCACTGCGTAGCGAATGGTCAGCTTAGATGCGAATCCCACTGCTCAGTAGGAAGGACATACCGGCTTGGATGCTCTTTGCACCGACTTCGGCTGCGACCTTTTCGAGAGCGAGACACACCTTCCGTTGGTCCTCTGTTCGCTCCCAGTTCGGGTTCGATATCGTGCGCCCCTTCTCGCCGGTCTCGCGACGCCGCTGTTCCTCTGCATCTGTGCGAATCTTTCCACCTGCGAGTACTTCCCACGGCGCCAGTGCCATGCCTAAAATTTGGAGAAACACGACAAGTACTGTGAGTCTCTGTTATAAGGAGTGATAAGAGCAGACCACTGACCCTCGTTGCGAGCCATGGGGAGAATGTCGCGTTCAAAGTCGCGACTCAGGATGCTCCACGCGCCTTGGTATATCACGAAAGGTGTTCTGTTCGTGAGACGGGCGTACGTGTTCGCCTTTGCGACGACCCACGCCGGCGTATCCGATATGCCCTGTATGTCGCGTTAACGCTTTCGACCGTGTGTGTTGTTTGATAACTACGTACGAGATACAGGACTTTGCCCTGTACGACGAGATGGTGCAAACCGTTCATCACTTCTTCGATACTTGTAGCGTAATCCCACCAGTGGACATAGAAGATATCGACGTAAGAGGTACGCAGCTTCTTCAAGGAATCTTCCAAGGAGAGATGCATCGCTTTGATGTTGTTTCCAACGTAGTGTGTCTTCTGGCCGATGTCTGCTGCTCGTTTGTAGTTGCCAGTGTACTGCCAATCATTCCTGTAAGGTTCTTCCATCAATGAGAGAGCGAACATCTTGCCTTCGTTGCGATTACTAGCTGATCCCGAATCCCCCGCTTCTCCATCCACTCTCCAATGAAGATCTCGGAAGTCTCATCCTGGCTTTTCTCATCATCAGTCGCCGCCAGGAGTAAAAGAATGTGAAGGACGTACTAAACATTTGCGGTGTCGATGAAGTTACCACCAGCCTCGTAGTATGCATCGAGCAGCTTGAAGCTGCTCTCTTTGTCCATTGCACCCATCCCCGCTTTTGACCATGCATCGCCGATGCTCATGGCACCAAGTTGAATAGGCGACACATGGACACCGGCAGACGGGCACAGCTGGCGGTGTCGGCCAAGGCGGGTTGCAGGAACTTTAGACATCTATGGGTGCAAGTTTATAAAAAGGAAGATAGGAGGAGAAGGATAAGACATACACACACCCCATTTATACGTTTCTTCTAGCAGCAGCATGCATCACCTCGTGCCTAGACTTCACGTTCGTGTGCGACCCTCATGGCAGGCCGCGGACCAGTTACGTATCTCCCACTTGCATGCGGGACCGTAGTTTTAGAAATAGTACAAACCAAACAGCGTGGCACACAACTGTACAGGATAGCTAAGGGTCGTTTCATAGAGGAAATCCGAAGTGAAGGACAAATCCTCAGAGTCATGTTCGGGCCTGTTCAAGCGGGGGACCCTTCAAGAGCGGCCCGGCACGCGCGTGAGTCAACTGATCGCAAATCTAATCTAATCACTTACTGTATTCAGCGTCAAGGTGGCGCTCGAACCTCGACGCTCGAGCGTTGCTCGAGTGGACATTCATACCGTTGCTGCTCGTGCTGCCTCTGTACATGATGACACACAGAATGACTCGTTGTATGTTCACGTTCGAATCGTAATGTGGAATGCAGATATCATCATCCGGTGCACCTGTATGGCATCAATGACAGCGGGCTGTGCATTTGACCTTGATTTGACCTCAGGCCTCAAGCTTGAGCTGAGTCCGCAAGACTTGGAATGTCCTAGATCTAGGATTATACTACGGCCCATAGGTCAAGGTAAGCCATTCTCACATCAAATGTCACAAGTCTCTCTCGTGTTGTGTTCATGCCGATGAATGGAAGTTGATGAATGGACATCACCGACACAGTTGGCGTACGATGCGTAGAGTTCCCTCCCACCTCTCCCCTCCCCTCCCCTCACTCATACTATCACTAAATCATGTCTAACATATCGCTCTTTGGTTTCTAGTGAGTGACGGACGTACTTCTAACAGTTGTAACATGACTCATGCGGAGTGATGGGTGGCCGGTAGCGCGAACATCCAAAGTAAGCTATACTTCACATATTAATTCTCTATCATGAACTGCACTAATGTGTACTCCAGAGGTCGAAGTCATTCTACCTACTAATTCAAGATTGAAAACTTTCCGGGTAACAGTTGAAAGCACTGAGACTGGGATCTCTCATCCCCCGAAAACGATGGAAGCGCAAATCGGCGGGGACAAAGACGCTCTTCGTGAGGATGTTGTTGTGTGCGAAAACCCACTTGTGAGTTGCTCAACAACATACTGTCATCCTGCTTCTCACTATGCATCCATTAGACGTCTGTTCGCTTTCCGTAGCTTCCTTTTGGATTGTGAGGTCAATGTTGGACACACATGGGGTGGTGGGCGTGCTTATAGAAGCATACCACTGAATTTGCAGACATTGCATCATCCGAAGTCGTCCGGGAAACGTATAAATGCAATTGGTGAGTGGCATATGTTTCGATTACTGTCGATGTCGCTGACAAATAGTGTAGCTCAAGCTGTTGGCTCAGGATGCTGGAGTGAAGGCGTACACTTGTATGTCATATCCCAGGAGAATCCTCAGCCAGAAGTCTGTCTATCGGCGAGAATATTCTATGTGGTAAACAAATTTGGGAGGGAGTCACTTGTATGTCCAAGGTCCGGGTTACGCATAATATGTATTAACCGCAAAGTAGGACATACCACCAAACGTGTCTGGCGATGGAAGCGACGGTGATCGCGCGACAGCCAGTTTATGGGAGATACTGAAAAGCACTTGGAGCGGCCTATACCAAGACGAGAAAAAAAGTCCAGTGGCCCAGAAAGCAGTGTATATTGCAGATGGGGTCGTCAATTATTTTCAGGTAAGTCAAGAGACCTACGTAAAAAATCTCATCTAAAGCGAGTTAAATAGGACATTCATTCATCACTCAAAATTGCAGCTGTTGTCTTCAAAATAATCATCCAGGTAGGCTGATAAACCCCCCGCCCTCTCCCCAAAACGAGATTCAATTAAGTTTGCAGATCCGGAAGGATTATCAAATGTTCAGGTCCAAGCTTCAGGCGGTAGTCGAGAACTCGTATCGTCTATTACAGACACTCGACCGCTTGCGAAGATTTTCCGGCAACAACATGGAAGCGATGGAGAATGAAGGCATCACAGGGTCAATGGAGGTCATACTAGAATCAACCGATTACGCTCTGAATATCGCTAAGAAAAGCACAGCAGGTGTGTGTTCCGTTCATCGTAATTGTACGAAATACGTTGGACGAACAATGTTGATAACTGTGTTCCAGGGAAGGTTTTGGAGACAGCGTTCTTCAACTCAAGAGTAGACGGTCTCTTGCAGGCGCTCCAGACATGCCAGGATAACCTCAACATGGCAAAGAAAGAAGTCGACACTCGCGCAAAGGGTGAGATACACGTTGTTTATCGATTTGAGATGTGTTGTGCTGAACCGTGTCAAATCAAATGCAGTTATGAAAAGGCTCGAGGAAGGGTTTTGTTTTACGAAAGACGCCACGCTGGGCAAATATTTCAGTGAAGTATATAGCGTCCCCGATCCGACGCCAATGGAAGACCCAGCTCGGAGCTTGCTAGATGCTCTACTTGATCAAGATGGGAAGACTTTTATTTGGCTCTCAGGAGCACCCGGCGTGGGGAAAACAACATTCATCCGCTCGTGGGTATCCCAACGACAAGCCCGAGGAGATATTGTTGCGTCTTTTTCTTTTCCAGATAAATTTGCTGCTTCTGCTCCCAGTGCACTGGCATCGGGACGAAACGCGTGGGCAACTTCACTCGAACCGAACGACGTCTGGCCGATAATAGCCTATCAGCTCGCAGACGCCTCTCCCTTCCTGCGAGACAGACTTGACGCAATTTCGAACATTCGCGGAGATATAGAACTTCAATTCGAAAATCTAATCGCGAACCCACTGCAGCAACTCGAAGATGATCACAACCTGACTAGGTCGCTGGAGGTTATAAGCGACGTGGCGCTTCCGCTCGAGGCAAGCAAGGCGGCAGATGACCGTAGACAGGTGATTGTCATCGTGGATAACCTGGATCAGGCCTCGTTATGCACGGAATATCCCAACTTCCTAGCCCTGATCCGCTCTCTCACAAGCTGGCCTGTGCGATTTCGGAAGTTCAACACCCTGAGATGCACAATAATCATTTGCAGTCGGTTTCTCTACGATATCCATAAGCATTTCAGGGCGTCAGTCAAGCAGGACTCGGGCCATTTCTGGACATACAATTCGAGCAACGAAGCTATCTCGGCGTACTTTGATGCATGCCTCAAAGATATATGCCAGAAATCTGTGTACACCAACAGAGAAGTGGACACATGGCCAGATAGGGATTCTTTCTTGGCCCTGGTCAATCTAGCCCAGGGCTCGTTCTTGTGGGCCAGCAGTGCGGTGAGTTACATGTCGCATGGCGGAAATTATACAGGACGTTTGGAAGATGTCCTTTCAAAGGAACAGGAAGGACGCAAGGCCAGCTCCAACCTTCACAAGAAACACACGGATGCGGAACCTGGGATTCCAGTCGACGCAAGGCTGATACTAGCAACACGACGCGGTATCTATAGCACGTACAAGGGCAGTTTTCAGACCGCAAATTCTCTCTTGAATCCTGGTGAATCCTTGTTGATCAAGAGATTCTTTGCAAGTTTAGTCATCTTGTGCGAGCAGCTGTGCTTTAACAGCCTTTCTCAGCTTGGCTCATTCGACCTTCCGGAGACACCAGACCCCTTCACCTGGAGGATCCTATCGAAGAGATTGGGCGCGCTCCTCCCATTCGTCAAGTACGAGGACGATGGCAAGAGGATCTCTCTCTTCCACTCCTCACTCCGAATCTTTCTATTATCGGATGCCGCCGACAATTTCCGCGTCTTGCCACAGATTCATCATTCTTGGATTGCTATCCGATGCCTGCGCGTTTTAAACAAACATCTAAAATTCAACTTATACAAAGTGAAGTCCTCGTATGTCAAGACTGGCAGCAAGCCTCCATGGGATCATATAAGCTATGCTGCCCGTTTCTGGGTTTACCATCTGAACCACGCTACGATTGACCCCGAAACGAGTGAGAAATGTGTTTCCGAAATCACAACGCTTCTCCAAGATAATTATCTGTGTTGGCTGGAAGTTGCAAGTCAATTTGACTTTGTGGACCACATCCCAGTTATTTTAGATGGTGCGAAATCGTGGATTGAGGAAAGTGGCAACGTCGTTCTCAATCATGCTGAGTCCTTAACTGATGCGCCTTTGACAGTCATTAGGCCACCAAACAGACAATTCGGACAAATCGCAACTCCTGATGCTCACTCGCGATGCCACGGACTTTTCCAAGGACTTCATTGCACCAATTTCCTTCAATCCTGCTCACATTTATATATCCGCTCTACCGTTCGCCAGGCCAGCATCTCAAATCTGTAAACAGCCCAGGCTCATATTTGGGTACACTTTGTCCGTTTCAAGACGCAGTAGGACAGGCACAGCGGGTCCGAGTCCATCTCATAGTCCAATTCTTGCTATCAATATCTCACCGAATGGAAGGCGGATTATAACAGGCTCTGCACCTTGCACCATCTGTGTATGGGAGCCGCGCACGGGCCGTAAAGCGACAGAATTCCAAGTACCTTTGGGAGTGCAGGTGAAGGCGACGGAAATACTGATGGCAATCTCCGCGAATGGGAAATATATTGCTGTAGTCTGCAACGAACCGTATCTACTTCGTGTCTACGAAGTTGATCGACTACGTCACAATTCGGACAACGTGGAAGCGGAAATGTTCAGAGACGTTTATGCTGCAGACAACCCCATTATCACGTGTGCTTCCTTTCTTCCCGTGGCAAAGGGTGGTTTCAAGCTGGCCTGCGGCGTGTACAAGGAGGGCAATCGCTATGGATCATCTATCCAGATCATTGACCTCCAAGTAATGGGAGCGACAGTCGAGACACTGCCGTTTTGCAACACGAACCACCCAATCAGATCTCTCACTATCTCTCCCAGTTGTACCCACGTAGTGGCAAGGACATCTCTCGATTCCGTTGGATCATTCTATTCCGACTCCAAACTCTTTCATTATCTGGCCGATGACGAGGGAGAAACAGTAGTCATTTGGAATTTGGATACATTTCATCAGAGTCTGCCAGTCTTGAAAACCCTCAAGACACCCACCGGCAGACCTGGAGCCAGGTCCCCGGACTCAGACTCGGATGTGTTCAATGGTCATGTTGCCGATCAGGAGGATATAGTTTGTACAGCAGATGACTCAACCGAGTTGCGTCTACGATATGCACCAGACAAGTCTACTATTGTCACGAGAGCAGAGCCTGTCACCGGTGTCGAGCGGATTGCGGTAGCCTCTCGCGATAACAACATCTACGTCTGGAACACAAGAACGGGTGTTCTGGAGATGATGCTTCCGTCGCCCTTCCGCACTGGCGGCTCTGATATTTGCGACTCAGACACTAGCAACTCGGATGACAGAACCTTGCTGGCTATGTCTACAGACGGACACCGTCTCGCAGCTAGTTATGGAAACCGCGGCGTGGTTGTTTGGTCCATCTCTCTCAAAACCGACCCAGCTATTGCCACTCGACCAAACGAAGTTATTCCAGTGACTTTCACGCCAGATAAAACGATGCGGCACCTTGCATGCGCGGTTGAAGATGGGAAAGTTATGTCCTTCGTAAAGGGTTCTGCTCGGGCGTCGAAGGTGACTTCTGGATTGAAGAGCCTTTGTCCGATCCCCCAGCTCTTCGCCTGCGTTGACGGAGGATCCACTTTGGCCTTAGACGATCACGCATATGTAGATGGTGAAGGCTGGATCTGCAGCAGAAACGGTGACCGACTCTTCTGGACACCTCGAGATTATGGGATATGGTGGCCCCGGATGCTTTTCGTGAGCGACAGTCTGAAAACGCGGATGGCGGTCATCGATTTTAGCAAATTCATGCATGGTGCTGACTGGGCAAAGTGCCGGACTAGCCAAATCGGTGAGTATCAATTTCTGGATTTGTCTGCTCTGTATAACGTATCGCGCTTAGCTTAAGATCAGATCATGACCACCACAGTCGCTGCTGAGGGCGGGTTATGCTTCAGTGTGACAGATGTTCAAGACATGTCGGAAAATCGTATATCATCCCACACATCCTGACCCTTCTCCGAGATCCCCATTAGACACACTCTGTAAAGATTCTCTTTGGTTCTGTTCGAAGTTGGGTACGAACTGTGACCCCTGCCCCAATTTAAGTTAACCGGCCCTAGGTCCCGACTGTCGAGACGACGACACGATGATAGGCAAGTTTTGAAGTACACTTTAGTTCAAAGTGACGTTTGAAGGACGAGCAACGCTTTTATACGTTTAGAGTGCGGCGAATCTTTCGTTCGATCTAGAATTAAGTACGGAGTGAGCATGGAGAAGGCAGGGCATCGTCAGGCAAAGCCCGATCTATGTAGAAACATACCTATTATCTGTTCATGCAATCGCTGGTCGAGGTGTCTTTGGCGGCAACTGTACATATCCTTGCAGGTGAAAATTTCCGCTAAAGGACATTTGGCAGCGACGGCAAGAAGTAAGTCGACGTATTGGCCATTGCTACAGCAGAGATAGATTCTATGCACGGCGATGCAGCACGAAACGATTGGGTAGGCACAGGTAGGGGTAAGGATATTTTTGACGGTAGGATAGAGTTTCTTCTTGAATCGGATGTCCAATAATGCACTTGGAAAGGAGCACGAAAGAATCTGAAGGGTGTGCAGGTTCGGGAGTGATCCCAGACAACGCGCAAATGGCTCCAGCATGTGGTTACCATAGTTAAGAGATACGGTCAGGACCCTTAGAAAGTGATAACGTATTAGTTGGCGGATCGACGCTTCAACGAGTAATGAACATACTTGACACGCATTCCAAGGTCATGTCGCTCATGGACATACGACACATACCACGGTTTGGCATCTTCCCAAATCCATTCCATCGTGAGAGATAAGCACTTCGTTCGAAGACTGCGACAGGTCTGTGACAAAGCACGAAGGACGTCGAAGCGGTCACGATACAGGCGAGCCGCGACACTTGCATCTGAGGCTTTGAGAAGTTCGCAGTGCGTTGTGTTTGAGAAATAGTCAGTGATCAAGAGAAGTATCTCTGCTGGAAGGTGTGAGAGAAGCGGCCTAAGTTCCGAGACGATCATATCGTCGAAAGCGACGTTAGGCATCTCGAGACTACGTGCTGGGGGCCAACCGTCAGTTTATTCGCAAGGAGAGCTAGTGGACATATAGAAAGATACGACAACTTCGTCGAAGTAATGAGCAGAAGTGCGCGAACTTGATGTCAGGTTTCGGCGGCGGCATAAGCGGGCCGGTAGCATGTATTCGCTGCGCATAGCCAGTCGCCAACATTCGTGAAACCGTTTCTAAAAAAATCTAGTGCAGTCGCAAATCCATAATCTGTGCTACGTCGTGCATCTATCTGCTAGTGGTACATGTATGAAGTCGTTTGAGCAATCTGCTGGCCAAATTCGAAGCATCACTCGTTGTACTGGCGCCCCCATCATGCTTCAGTCCGCAATTACAATGGGGTCAGCCTTCTCTTGCGCTCTCTCCTGTAGGCAGAAAACGAGAGTCAGAGCCGCGCGCGAAACTGAAATATATAGCACTCACCTTTCGGGAACGCGCATTTCGAGCGTTTGGAAGAAGCTGACGCTGTCGGTGCCTGATACCTGCCTTGATGGAATCCAGCTCTTGTTGCAATTTCATGCGAAGTCGCGTCTCCTTTTTCCTTCGAGCGGTCTCTTCGGCAAGAGCTTTTTCAGCCGCATGTCTAGCTGATCTTTCCATCTCTAGCTCTTGCGCTTGCTCAATGTTGTTATTATTACTGTTCGACGATGGGACTTCGGTGATGTGGCCAGTGCGGGTGGTGTTGTTGTACACCTCAAAATTTGTCCCAGACGGAATGGACTCACTGATACGGCCAGTGTGGTCGGTGGCGTACGTGTCGAAGTACGGGGGGTAAGGGTCAGAGGAGAACATATTGACATGAACTCCGGGAAATATCATTCGGCCGTCACTCATCATCGCTGGACCCACTGAGGTCGACAATGTCGTGGTGGATGTCCGTGTAGTGCCGTTACGGGATCTATGATAACGACTACCAGAGGAACTAAGTTAGAGGCATTGTCGCCAAGACATGGCAACATGGCACACACCTTGTTCTAATATTCATGCCGTCGATCATGGTCACCGAACCATCCGGGTTGCAATACATAGTGGTCATTCTGGGCTAGGAGCGGATCGCGCAAAATTGAAGGTCAATGTTATAGAGTAGGACGTGCACTGTGGGACTCACTGCGTATTCCGAATGTTGGAATGGATGTGGGGTACAGGACAAGGGTGGGCACTACTTAACCACTTACACAACGTGGCGAACGATGGCTTGACCGTTGCATCCGAGTTGGCTATTGACCCAAACATGAATGAAGGTCGCTCAAGTTTTGACCCGTCATCGTAGCGTCTTGTGGATCCTTACAAGCATAGGATCAATCGGTGCATTATGCTCACGTTGCAGCCAGTTCGGCAAGATGTGCCTAGGTGCTATGACATAGCCATGCGACCTTGAACAAGACGTCTTGACTATTCTGTTTTAGAAACTTGGAGGCTTTAACATGATGGTTCGACTTACTACGCTGCAACTACGCTGGTCACCAACGCGGTAGATGTACAAGGTTAACTTCTTGTCTGCTCCAGACAAAGAGAACCGAGTCGTTCAAAATCGGTGTCATAGCAGCATCGGCTGCGTTGAAGCTTGCGAGCGCAGTCGATGGGGCAAGCATTGCCAACGGATGCGATCTCCTCTCTGTCATTTAAAACATCATTCGCGATGACTAGCATCGAGTTTGCCCTTCTACTGCTCAAGCCCCTGCTGCTCTGCTTCTACTGTTGATCTTATCTCAGTAGCTTACTACGCTTCGATGTTGGGATCTTTCACGGACCTGCGCAACCCACTGCATGTGAGATACTTCGTCATATCATCCAATCATAGAAGGTCGTACCAGTGGTTTATATCGCCTTCCACATCGCAAGTGTGACAAAGGGATGAAGCATTATGACGAACCCGTTTCAGAAGGCATTCGGCCGCATAAGTCCTGGCTTATGTACGCATAACCACTTAACAATCCTCGTTTGGGGATGGTTGGAAATGAGGCCGCGAGCAGGCCGCTAATGAGCTCGCTTCTTGTCCTCAACCATCCACGACCGCGTATGTGACGGCGACAGTGCTCGATGAACACAGACGAGCAGCCGCACTCATCTCCTACCACTCCCTTAATTTCTATCCTCCTCTACTCGTGAACTCCTGCCTATCACAGACCCTATCCAACCATCCCCTCTCGACTGACACGCTCTGAGTAATACGTCCGCGACATGGCACCTTCTGCCACAGCTCCAACTACAAAGCGCACTACAAGCTCTAATTCGGAAAGACCTGCTTTGTCACCACGCAGAGTGGAGGATGAAGAAGTAAAGCCGTATGTCATTGTCAGCGACCTTGGCAAGGGCAGTTTCGCTACTGTCTATCGTGGATATCACGAAGTAAGTATCCGGAATCCGAACCTATTCTTCGTACAGCCATTAAGGTCATCTTGATTTAGGATACACACCAAGCCGTGGCTATCAAGACGGTCAATCGGAGTGGTCTGAGCCAGAAGCTCTTCGATAACCTTCAAGGCGAGATTGAGATTCTTAAAGCCCTGTCTCACAGACATATCACCCGACTGCTCGATATCGTCGTGAGTACTGTTTGTTCTTCGTGTTTTGTCTTAATAATGCTGATGCTGAGAGTAGCAAGGTGAACGAAACATCTACCTGATCATAGAATTCTGTGCAGGCGGCGACCTCTCCAACTACATCAAGAAGCGTGGTCGGGTCGAAGGCTTGGAATATATTCCATCCCCAGGGGCTGCACCGATGTACTATCCGCATCCGAAGAGCGGAGGCCTAGACGAGATTGTGGTTCGCAGTTTCCTGCGACAGCTAGGTGAGCATAAACACGCTTTCGCGTGGACCTGTAAGCTTATCCGTTACAGCCCGTGCACTGAAGTTTCTTCGACATCGAAATCTCATCCACAGAGATATCAAGCCGCAGGTATGTCACATTTCGTCACATCCTCATTGTATTCTCACTTTGTAATAGAATCTGCTACTCAATCCTGCCTCCGCGTCCGATCTGGAGAGAGGTCATCCCCTAGGGGTTCCCGTACTCAAAGTAGCGGATTTCGGATTTGCTCGCTCTCTATCTCCAGCTATGATGGCCGAGACTTTGTGTGGCTCACCGTATGTCGATCTTCGCGTTCGCGATGCATTCCATATTACTGACCGCGCTCAAGATTATATATGGCCCCCGAGATCCTTCGCTACGAACGCTATGACGCGAAAGCTGACCTGTGGTCTGTCGGCGCGGTGCTATACGAGATGGCTGTGGGCAGACCACCATTCCGCGCTCAGAATCATATCGAACTTATCAAGAAGATCGATGCGTCTAAAGGCGTAAAGTTCCCGGATGAAGACCCACAGATGATTTCTCGTGCGCAGGCTAATGGCGAAGACATTATTCCTGTACCTAGTGACGTCAAGAAGCTTATCAGAGGACTACTAAAGCGTCTACCTGCGGAACGTTTATCGTTCGAAGACTTCTTCGGAAGTACAGCTATGCAACAGTCAAAGTTTCCTCGCCCTACCAGAGATGCTCCTCCACCTCCACCCCCAGAAGAGGACGATAGCACGATCGGTCCCTCGGGCGTTCCCGAGCACCATCGCATTATTCCGCCAGAAGTATTGGATCCGAAGGCCATGATACCTCCAAGTAAATTCAATTTCCGAAGAAGAGATAACAGTGGGGACGACGAAAGGTCAGATTGAGTCTCAGTATTTTCTTATACACATACTGAAGTCAACACGTGTTTAGTCCAACTGGTGTAATCCATGATTTGACTAAGTCGCCACCTGACAATCAATCACCTCGTCGCAAACCGTTGTCAGCAGAAGGGTCAGGGATACCCGGAGAAACAGAGTACGTGCTTGTGGATGACACGCAGGCTGTAGAGATCAATCGAGCTGTCGATGGTACGTATCTAAACTGCACACTGCCAACAGCTGATTCAATTGAATATTTCAACACAGAGATCCACGCTGCAAGAAGACGACCACTACGAGACAATAAGATAGCCACGTCTCCTCTCCCGGAAAATTCCCCAACATCACCTTATCCTCCATACGAACCGACGGACTCACCAGCACCAATAAGTTTTCCTCCTCCGCCAAATCCCAATGCTCCGCCTCTAGCTGGGTCTCCATCGAGTGCGGGATCGCGGACTGCCTCGAACGCTTTGACGCGTGCGCTGAACGCTGCATCGAAGAAACTCTTCGGCTCATCCAATTCCCTGCGCTCGTCGCCGTACTACAGAGAATACACGTCGTCGCCTCGACGGCAGCAGATCATCTCCTCGCGCGGCGGCCTAGGACTGGATGTCGAAGGCGTAAAGGATCCCCTAGAGGACGCGCTTTTGGAAGGCTTAGAGGAGCTGGCGCAGAAGACGGACGTGCTCGCGCACTGGGCGGACGAAATGTACGCTTACGTGAAGGAGTTGCCGAGTGAGTTGCTTGGATATCTCCATGGCACGGGATGTGACTGACACTAAATCAGAGCCTCTGCCTGACCCAACGACACTTGAGCGGCTAGAAGGCGAGCAGGAGAAGCATGCAGAAAAACGGAAGACCTTGGCCGTTCAGGCCGAATTCAATGCAGTGACCTGTATCGCGGTGTATATGCTCTTGATGTCGTTTGCTCAGAAGGGGATAGACAAGCTTCGGGATCATCTCGAGACGATGCAGATGAGGGATCCGGACGGGGAATACGAAGTCAGTGAAGGTTTCGATGAAGGTAAGCCTCCTAATATACGGTTCATCTTAATAATAGCTCATTGTCTTTCGTAGCATTGGGATGGTTCAAGGATCAGTTCATCAAATGCCACGATCGTGCCGCGCGAGTCAAGACTTGGCTTCCCACGAAATCAGGTACTCCTGGCTCATTTTTGGACCAGTTGGTCTACGACCGCGCTCTCAGTTTGGTGAGTCGATACGCACATCGTTGTCGGTGGGGTAGAACTCACAGTGTATCGCGTCGCCAGAGCCGATTGGCCGCTCGCAAAGAGCTCTTTGATTCAGCGAGCACTCCAGATGAATGTGAAAAACTCTACGAAGAGTCGCTTTGGTGCCTGTATGCCTTGCAAGACGACCTACTGCAAGCTGATAACCCGTTCCTGGAAGAAGATCGTACTACCATAAGTACATGTGCGTATGGTTACAGGGGTTTCACGTAGGGACTCAAGCTAATACTTTCGCCACATTTCAGGGATCAAGCGAACTAAACTTCGTCTTTTACGATGCCGTGTCCGGATGGGCATGAACGACCGAGAACGCCTCAAGGACGCACGTCTTGACAAGAACTTAGATGACGTTATACACGAGCCTGCCCCGTGGGATGTCGCCAACCTCGACAAGCTTGATGTTTCGCCATCGCCGACTTCTAATCTTCCTCGCTCTTAATCACTTCTCTCTGCACATACCGTCCACGTTTATATCCCCCTTCCATTCCCATTCACCGTTAGATGTTGATGTCATGGATATTGTACCCTTGATTATGCTTTGTTTCCTTCACTGCTTTCTACCGCCGCCATCGGGATGGACTGATACCTACCGCCATGTTCCCTATATATTGTTATCTAATGTGTAGGACTACTCTCATCTGTACTTTTAGTCATCTAGCATGTACTCGTCATTTGTCCCTAGCAAACGCTGTTCTTATCGGATGGCCTTGTCTTTGTCCTTGTCATCAACGTCCATGTGGCCCGCGTTCTGTCGCCTTCAGATGAATGGAAAATGGGCGTCTTCCTACCAACACCCGTCCTCGATGCTGCATCACGCTCACCTAGACATGAATGTTTATGTCCCGGCTGCTGTCCTGTATCGTCTTGTCCCATAGCATATGTACCTATCATATACCATTTCTCCGCAAGAATGCTTGGAGAGTGTCCCGATCTGTATATCTACACCACCGGGTGAACCAAAGGTCTGTGTAGGGTC
>JAAIFI010000267.1:0-45642 GCA_011032875.1 Phlebia tremellosa
CGCGGCGCAGGCCAAGGTTTTCGGGAACAGCTGTACACTACTGGCACTCGATTTCGTCTGTTCGTCTGGCTTGAACATTATCTGTGTGCCTTTTTCGGACAGGGGACGGACATCTGGACATCTGGTAAATGTTTCCCAACTTTGCTACCTGAGTTCACTTGTGTCCTTACGCAGAGCAGCTTGCACAGTACACAGTGCAAGCCCTTTTCAAATCGAATCGAAGACGTGACTCAGACAAATTTGCCGTCGGGATACTCGATAGCTGGGTTCGACTGGATTTGTTGCTACTGCGACAGAATTTACTTCGGGACGCATATCGACCGCTCGTACGTAAATATGTCCAATGTCATTCTGGGGTGCAATGCACTGATCGTCCTCCGAAGTTCAGTCCAACTCTATACCATCCTTTAGCGTCAAAATAGTAAGCAATTGACTTCGGAATACCAGGGGTTCTATCTATTGACTGCGCAAATACGTCCAGGTGACGATTATCCAGGGCATGGTCCCCGCGCTTCCACATGAACTGAGCGATCGAATCGTGGACTTTCTGCACGATGACCGCTTTGCTCTCTCTGCATTGAGTCTCGCTTCGCGTTCTTTCCTGCCATCGGCACGTTATCATCGCTTCTCTCGCGTTTCCTTGGTGGGCAGAATGGAGGAATTTGAGCTAGTCCTCGACGCTTCCCCGGGCATCGGGATATTTGTCACTATGCTGGTCCTTGATAGCGGACTGAGCTATACGGTATGGCGACAACTGGATGCGAGATACCTTGCTTCCATGGTCAACGGGCTGCCCGCTCTACAGCATTTGGAGCTGAGGTATCTGAAGGTGCAGGCTGAAGCCATACAGTTAGTTGGTGAACTCAGGCGACTGCGCACTTTGTCCTTAGTGGGATGTAACGTCCCGAATCCCGATTCGTTGGCCCGCTTCATCTCGTCCCTGGAACATGTGGACCACCTCAACGTTGAGGACCTCAGCTACAGAGAGGACGGCACAATCGCCGACGATATTCTTCCTCCGCGCCTCGGCATTTTTGGCGCTACTGGTTTAGCGAGTGAAGCTACATCCCAAATCTGCGACTGGATCCTGGCCTCTGAAGAGAGCTATGTCATTCGAAGCTTCCATACCAGAATCCGGTCGAAGGCCGAAGCTGCAGCAATGAAGAGCTTGATAGCGAATCTTGGTGGCAGTCTATCGGACTTCAATATGATTGTAGACGCTGAGGCAAGCCTTGCAGGTGAGCCCTCTTCTCACTTGGATGACGGAGGACGGGCTCTCACAAAGGTTTCGCTTAGCTGTGTTCAGCGGATCCGAATTCTCGCTGGACTTCCTTGGAAATCTACACACATGCAAGCTGACTTTCAAACTGCGGGAGATGTGTGTTCCTGAGAACCTTTCCTTGCCTTGGATAGCCGTCCTGGTCTCGCAACTCAGGTCACCGTTCCTCTCGAGCATCACTGTCAATATACAGGCGGATGACATGCGAGATCTGTGCGCGTTGGACTCTGAGTGCGGTGTCCGCGAGACATATCCTGTTCGCTTTGACGAACTGCAGTGCTTGGATTGGTCCATCATCGGGGAAGCCTTGTCAACTGAGAGGCTCGGGTCTCTCAGACGATTGACGGTAGAGGGTAGCGGTGATCCCGCAAAACTGCAGGAGTTCCTTCGTCTCGGATACCCAGAGTTGGCCAAGCTTGTATACATGGTACACGCACACATCTAGATTATCCTGTAGATGGTGGGCTACTTACTTACTTGATCTCACTCCGGGATTTAACATCTCACGAAGCATATCTGATAGAGGTGCAACACCAATACGATACCATGAAATAATTCTACAAGCACATCTGGAGAATTATTGTCATATCTAGTAAGGAGCCGCCGCAGCTTGGCACTGTAAATATATGAGTTGAGAGTGCGACGCTGGAGAGGAAGTGCGGGACTCACAGCCTTCAATTGCTCAAGATACCAGGTGCAGGAAGGTAAGTCTGCTTTCTCCAAGCACTTAGTGAACTCTGTTTGCAATGATGTCACGCTTCAGTACGTCCAAACCTAGTTCAAGAAACACACCTTTCGCCTGAACATCGCAGCTTATGCCTTGAGTCTGATATGATTGCTGCTGAACCGGAGTCGCTTGATATGTTGGCGGTTGAGCCTCAGGTGCAGGTGCAGGCTCTGAGCGGCCACCAAAAAGCATGTTTGAAAGACCGTGACCGATCGTGGAACCCACGGCTACGGAACCTGCCGTCGCAGCCATCTGTGCGATCATACCAGGCTCTCTAGGAGCAGCCTGTGCCGGGGCTGGAGGGGCATGGTGCGCAGGGGCTGCCTGACTAGGGTATGGCGCAGCAGCTGTATGTGCTCCCCTGGACTGAGCAGGTGCAGAGCGGGCAGCGGGACGAGAGCGGGATGATCGCTATGATAACAGTTCAGGATCGAAACTTTTGTAGGATAAAACTGAGACTTACGGCCATTACACGAGAGTGCGTTCAGAGTAGAGAGAGGAAGAAGATGGTGGTCACTGGAAGAGTTGCGACGGATGCCGCAGGTACACGCAAGGGGCATTCTAGCGCCGTATCGCTGACCGCAACCCTATGGTGGTGGTGCTCAAACTGGTGTACGGGGTCCCAGATTTCGTCTTTGGAGGCTGTTTCGTGTAGACTTTTGGTATAGGATGCAAATTTCAGCTGATATTCAATCTACGCGGGAATTGAGTCTCACTGGTACATGTCCACTTCTCCATGTGTTACGATTGTCGGATAAACACAAATAATGTAAATAGTGAGAGCAAAGCTTTGTGTCCAATTAACCGCGGCGGGCGCTTCCCAACTCGTTGCGGTAAAGCCATCGACACCGGCGCCTGCCCTACCTACCGGCAGTAAAAACATTTCGATGAAATGTGGTGCCGGTACAGTCTCACTATATAGCAGGAAATAAACAACTCTTCACAGTACATCTATCTAGAGACTTGCATGCAAAATGCGGGGAGGGCTGCTATAGGAAAGCAGAACTTGTAAAGCAGAGCATTTCATTCCAGCGTATTTGCGGTATGACAAGACCTTGAGACCGCCAAAAGTGTCTCAAACTCACGACAAGTCTTCGAATGACATGCTGTATAAATCCTCCCCAACTCCTTATCCACAGAAGCCCGTCTTGATGGTCCAAAATAACAAGAGAGGGAGGAAGCAGTAAGGCGTGAATTACTATAATGTCATTACCGCCGGCGGCACGGGCGGTCCGTGGCATGGTGGTGGTCAATTTGGTGGCCGGGGTCCTTACTTCAGACTTTGAGGGTTGGTGTCAAAATTCTTTTGAANTCCGTGGCATGGTGGTGGTCAATTTGGTGGCCGGGGTCCTTACTTCAGACTTTGAGGGTTGGTGTCAAAATTCTTTTGAATGGACGCCCCTTGGGTACACGCATACCGAATTTCAAGCTGTTCCGGCCACGTGCGTCGCGTCCGAGGAAACTACCGGAATCGTCACGTGGGGGAGACTATGTTCGGACCTACGGGATCGACGCGCACTGTCCGCTTCACGATGTTCTCCTCGAGGTGTATCAACCTTGTACTTCACAATACACGATGTCGTGGTAGCGCACAAATAGGGCATGGCTTGTCGTCGACAACCTGCGCAACCTTCTCGATGTCCGCCATCAGGTCCAAGGTGGCAGGTCCAGCGTACCTGCAAAAGCCTGACAAGACCCACCCTATACCGACTAGCAGCGTCGCGCCTGACGTCGTCCCCAATAGGGCCTCGATAACGAAACCTAAATCAAAACCAATAAAACTGAAGGTGCACGTACCAGATACTCAACAAGAACCGGAGGCACAATCCATGGAGGAGCAATTGAAAATGATGGACAGGCTTGTCGCGACGCAGGATCTTGTCAAGATTGACTATTGGTCACAGCCGGTTGGGCTTTTCGGTCAGTGGTCTATCCGTGTGCATGACTCAAGCGGGCGTTGCTGAACGTATTCAAGATTTACACATTCCTAGGTGGTCGTCTCCACGGCAGGATGCTTCTGTATGGGATCACGTTAAGACTATATGGAATACGCAGATGAACTGGGTCAGAAATGTAGCAGGGTGAGCTTTGTTTAGATTCGAGTAGTCTTGCAGTATACTCATGTCCTGTAGCATGTGGGCAATGGCCTCTGCAAACTCCTTTCCGGATGTTAAGGTGAAGTCACGGTGGTCACCGGAACTCTTTAAGGTCCAGTCGTCGCCTTGGTTAGCAGGATTTCGCAAAATGGCTCTGCAAACCTACAAAGAAACAAACAATGCTCTCGCTTCGTGAGTGATCAGATACTTTCATATCATAAATTCTGATAATTTGTGTAGCCGAGATGAGAAAACACTGAAGAAGCTCACTGGTGGCAACTATGCCTCACATATGATGACGCTACTTCGTGCACAGGACCGTTCTCGTGTTTATGTGTGGAACCTGATCAAAGAAGAGACACCCTGCAAAGTGCTCAGCATTCGCGCTCCAGTGGCATACTATGCCCCGGACGAACCAAAAATTGGCAACAGACTCCTCGTGCAAGCGCTAGTCAAGTTTGATACGCTTCAGGTAGCATCCGCACTGTGTGCCTAGGGCTTGGAACTCACACCATTCTTTGTCCACCAGACATTGCAAGTCTATAACAAGAAGGGTTTTCTTGTCGGAGGAGACGAGAGTCCAAGGCGTGTCGTGCAGTACCTGGTTTTCCAAAAGCGAATGTGGTATGATAATCCTTGGGTCATCCGGGATGAACTATTCGACTCTTTGGAGGGGAAATACACGCCAATACGGTAATCCAGCAGTCGTTCGCAATGCCTTCCTGTCGTCACCTTGGAATATATCTGCCATGATCGAGTCCGCGCGACCTTGCGGTTGACAGCGTCGGTTGCAGACTAAATAACGAGGCGTTTCAGCCGCACGAACGTGAAGTATAAGACGTGCTTCTGCCCTCGCTCCGTCTTTCAACTTCCAGGTAGATAGCTCTCTATGGACCCATTCTTTCTCCACCAACGATAGGCTTCATTTTCGAGTCCAACCGTGTGCCAGAGACACCGTCCCTTGAAACAGGATAGCTTTGAACATACGAGGTCTCCTGGAGATTATTGGTGCCTGTGCGTGTACCGCTTGTCGTGCAGCGAGTCAAAGCTTTACAGCTGCCTGTTGGTTGTTGGTTGTTGCTTGATGCATCCGTTGCAGTAAAAGCGTGCCGAAGGGGTCAGTTGGCTTCGCTTCAGCAGGATTGATCAATGTACGGACAGTCCATGGCGCCCCTCTGATGAGGCTCTTAGCAATAGCAATAGCAGCCAAACATAATGTGAATATACCGAACCGTCATCCAAGCGAGACGAGGACGTCGCCGTTGCTGCCATCGCTTTGAGAGGCGGTTTGCCAAGTCGATCACGATCGTGATCGCGTCTCGCGCGTCAAGGCCGCGTTCAGTCACGCTATGCACGTGCCTCCCCCGCTTTCCCCTTGCCTTCATGTTTTCCTGCCCTCTCAGACGGGCTCAACGTGCATCATCCCATGTGCGACGATCTGTACTCTTCAGACCCTTCGAGAATGTGCCTCCAACTAGCCTTTACGTCCGCAATATGGTACAAAATGGCCGCTCGTCCAGCACATTGACGTCTTTACCTGCCAAATCCCGTGTGTCCACAGTGTTCACTGCTCTGATAGTCATCGGTGTGGGATCTACTGCTTTCGGCCTGTAAGTTCTTATCAATGGATTACGTCGACGTGCTAACGTTTAGACACCGTATAGCTATCAATTCTACATGACCTTTACAATGTGGCCTAAAGAGGTTCGGGGTGACCTTCGAGCTGGAATCAAGGCTAAACATCAAGGAGACTTTCACATGAGTGAGAAGTTCTTACGAAGGTAAATCGGCCTAATATTGTTCGTCTTAATATCTATAATGAACTGGTGTCTAGAGCACTGGAGACGGCGCAGGCTCTCCCGTTGGAACTGCTCTCTCCGGACCCACATTTGAAGCTCTCCGGCATAGCGATTGCGCTCGCTGGTGTACTTGAGAGCGAAAATAAACCAAATGAAGCCTACGAGGTGTATTCAGCCGCTCTAGATCGTTTGAGAAATACCAAAGGACTAACTGGCAAGGAAAGGCTGCGTACTGTGGCAATCGCGTACAAACTCGGAGAGATGGCAGGGACATATCAGCTGCCTCAAACGGTCGAAGAGCAGTGGCTTGTCTACGCGGTGGAGGAGATGCTTCGCATCTTAAAAGACGAACAGGTCGCTTCTCGGAAGAGCACAAGCGGAGAAGATAGCATACCTGACGAACACGCTCACCATGTTGAGCTGGATGATCTCGAACTTCCAAGTTGGGTCGACCGGACTGACGTCGTCTCACCGCTTCAAGCCTTGGGTTCTTTCTACAACCAAGTAGGAAAGCAGGAGTAGGTTTGTCTTGAATTGTTGTCTGTTGTAGACATCCTGATGCTATCTCTAGATACGCTATCCCTCTATACCTATCCGCTCTCTCGGTTCTGATGCCGATAGGCTCAAGACACATAACTACAGAGAATCGCTGTCGAGGTACTCACCAATGCCCACAAGAGTTGTGACCCTAACTAACCAATGGCCAAACAGGTGCAGACGTGATGAACAGCCTGGCTAATACCTTACTCATTGGCGAGCCCACACCAGGGCGTCGTGAACAAGCTGAGGCATGGGTGAAGAAGGCTCTTGCAGTCATAGAAGACGCAAAGTCGACAGCGAGCGAACCCGACGAAGCTGCTCACTGTGAACTGGTGTTGGCAGCCGCACTGTTCAATCACGGGTCATTGCGCGAGGTATAACGTATCCTACGGTTGAACTTGAAGGCGGTACTGAGTCAGAGTTTTGTTAGATGGAGGGAGACCTCGAAAGCGCACGGAGATCCTTCATGGACAGTCGCAGACAGTCGTCGAAGATAAATCTACGAGACGGGGTAATTCAAGCGGATATAGCGGTGCGGAGAGTCGACCGATTAAGTAAAGGGAGTAAGACGGAGGTCGCGTCCAATGTGGAGAATAAATAAACGAATATGTTATAGATCCCGCAGCTACTGATATATCCAGAACAGCATAAGCAATACACATCCTCTGGAACAACATATACATATATAAAGGTCATGACTCGTCTGGCACCTCCTCCACCCTTGCTTGCCTGCTCTCTGGACGAGAACTACCAGAGTCGGGACTGACTTCGCGGATATCGACGCCCGTGCTGGTGCCATTGGTAGCCTGACCTTTTCCTTTTTTCTCGGACTTTTCGCTCCTCTTCTTTCCCTTCTTCTTTGGCAAGTCCCACTCCCACAGAGGTATGAAAGATTCAACCTGTACGGCGATGAGCCATTCATACAAGAATAAGAGACTGGCACACTCACAAATCCGACATCAGCAAAGAGCTTGGGGAATATCCAAATGCCCGGGCTCGCGACGATGACAGTGATAATGTAGAAGATTAGCCGTAAGATGGCAATGATGATAAAGAGACCGATGAGCCCCAGGACGCCGATACTGATGTACCACACGCCTAATCGCATGATGGGGGGCCAGAGGGGGAACATAACGCCAGCAAGCATGACGCCGAGCATAGCGAAGCCACCGACAGTGGTCATCCATTGCGAGCTCTCGTAGAACCACGCATAGTAATCGGTCAACTGGAAGAGCTGCATAGGGTTGATCTGGAGGTGTTTGGGGGAGTTTGAGGAGGAGCCGGACGGCTGACCACGATCTACGCGGAGGAAGAATGCGAAAGGAATTATGGATGCAAGGACCTTCTGTGCGTCGTCTTCGGATTCGACTTTTGGTACATTTTTGACTTTGGCGTACGCAGGTGACATCAACGCTTTCACGGCTGATTTGCCTAAATAAACAACACGTATCAGTGATCGTCTCAAAGACACGATGAGGTTTGTACGCACCCTTGAAGTAGTCTGTTCGTCCTCCATTCAACGCGCCTACCCTGACCTTGATCCCGGACTTGCTACTGCGAAGAAAGTTGACAACATTTCGCAGATCCTGGGGAGTCTTGGACTGCTGCTCCAATATAGCCTGGATTATCCTGTCAGAATCATGCTTAACGCGGTGGCAAACACAGAAACCTACTGGAGATATGTTGTTCATGGTGCAAGGAGGGTGGTGGTGGTAGAGGAGAAAGAAACGCGTGAAGAAAGAATGAACGAAGATGTTGAGCTGGCGGGTCGGAGAGGCTGGCTCGAGGCGAATTGGCTTAGTCAGCTCAGTCATCGTGGCAGTTTCCCAATTGGGGAGCGGGCGGGATCGTTCCACTTATGGCCTCATCCCGCCGTCAGCCCTCACGAAATAATACTAATAGTGTATAATCGTGCAAAACAGTCGGATGTACGTTTCTTGCCAGCGCGTTCACGTCAGCCAACATATTGGCATACCCTGCACGCTTAACCCTTGTCTTGCGGTACTAAAATCTCAGTCTTATGGAGTTCGCAAACCAACACACGCAGACTCCGAGTCTCCGACAGCGAAAAGCGCATAATGAACCGACAGAGATACATGATACCGAAGATATCTAGTAGGGTAGTTTGACCGCTTTTCCGGTTGTCTTTGGACGGGCGAACGGACTGGGACGTCTCCTCTTGTATGTCTGGGCAACGGAGAGGGATATTGATGAGCGGACGAACGGACACAAAGCACAGCGAGAGACCACGAACCGTTCTGAACCGCTCTATCCTCTTCTTCATGCCCCTCAACAAGTACTCCGTCCTCTTCACCCTCTTCTCTCTCGTACGCTCCCACTTGTGTCCCTTGAACATCCTCCACTTGCCCGCGTACAGCTTGTTGCCGATGTCCGCGCCAGCCACAATCTTCTCCTTCACCTCGCCCTCCCAATCAACCTTAGCCGTCTGCCACAGATGTTTACGTCCTCTCAACGCCAGAGCAGCCGCCTTCGACACGCTCTTGGGATACGCCTCAATCGCGCTTTGCAGCTCCTGCTTGGGCAGCTTCGGGCCTGGCGGGAGTAAGTGCAGCAAGTTGTTCGCCCGTGCTTTCTTGACTAAATCAGCCTGCCTGCGGAGGGAGTATTTCGCTGGTGCCCATCGTTTGGTCTCAGGATTGAGACGAGGAAGGAACGGATTCGGCGCTTTGAGCGGGGTCGGACTGGACTTGAGTATGGATCGCAGTTCCCTACACCGGAAAGCTTTAACGGCCTGCGTGGCCATATTGTGTGGCGGGCAGTGCTGCTGGTAGTGGCAGTCTGTGGCAAAGTTCGCCCAGTATCAACCACTCGGGACGGAGGTCGTTGAGTCCAAGAAGGCAAACCCCGAAGGCAGACGCCGGGTCTGCCGCACATCTTGCAACAGGCGCCCCATTTGAAGCTTGAAGATTGCATAGTCCTATCACGCTCTATTTCTTACCGTATTATCGTATCATAGTTCACGATATTTGTTCGTGTAAGGATGTAATTTACCGGCTCGTACGCAAACTAATGTGGCATCATTCGAATATGGTAGCTCACATGTGTACTACGTCAGAATCACGATGGGGAGGATTTTCCGTCTAGAGACTGATAGCGAGCGGGTCGGGTCCGGCCACCCCATACTCGTGGTGTCTCGTTATGATCACGACTTGAACGTGGAACTGTATAGGTTGAAGCGCGAGATGGCCGTTTGAGTCCGTCTCCCATGTTAGGTGAATTAGACGTTGCCGTGCGTGGCATCAGTTCAATATCGTCGTCGTAGGGAGTTGCACCGGACGAAGGCATCCCAGGATAGAACCACTGACGATTGCGAGAGACAATAGGCATCCACGCACGGACAGCATTAGGAACAGTGACTCTGAGGACACGGATCAGCGGTGCCCTCTGCAGATGGACCTCGGCTTGCGAGGTCAGACGCTGGTGGACACGGTGCAGATACTGTCGGGCGATGGATATAACCTGTAACAGCGGCGGAATAGTAGCAAAGACGGATATCAACTGGAAGCGCGTAAGTTACCGACGAGTTGGAAGTAATTGGAGGCTCACCTGACCGTACGAAAACCACTGCAAATTATCGGGTGGATTGATAAAGGTCTCGATGGTGAGCACCCACAGGACGAATGGAAGTACTCGAGCAGTGACCCAATAGAGAACCGGATATTTTGCTCGAGGTATTTTCCTGTGTGACTAGAGTTTAGCTAAATTAACTCTCCAGAAATATTTGTGTAGCGACGTACCAAGCGAATATCACGATCAAACTGATATGTTTCCGCTGGAAGATAGCATGTCTCTCCCTCCATATCGCATAGATCCATGCAGCGACGGTGGTACCCATCAAAATACTCTTGAATATATAGATCGGATGAGACGGCGTCGTTCCCGGATTATACCAGATAAACATGAATACAACGAGCGCGGCACTTGTGAGTACACATAGGGCAAGGTCAATACAGAGGGCGATTCCATAGCCTGCCCACGCTCGGGACCACCAGCTGAAGATAATTATAAGCAAAGAGAGACTGCAGAGCGCATGAAACAGTGTATACGCACAGCTGCCTGAAATGGCCATACCTCCAGAATATGGGTGCCGTCACAATGTTGGAGGAAGAGGCGAGCTTTGATGCGTGCATCCAAACCACCGAAAATAACAGCACGATACCAGCGAGGTACATCATGATTCTTATGACATCCGTAGTTCCTGGGGCAACAGCGCCATCGTCCCCGAGAATACCACAGACATTCTGGGAGAACGGCACCGAGGGAACGAGCCACACAGACCACAGCGCAAACGCCATGAGACCGGACAAAATGGATGCTATCTTCGGTACCCAGGGCCTTGTGACGGCCGTGAGGCGGTCGGAAGCTTCGACGCCCACGAGAGACAGGATGGCAGAGAGCCAGAGGGCCAAACTCAGAGGCGACGTGACAATTGCTCCCGCGAGCATGGTGTGTATACGAGAGAAACTGCCGGTCCCGATCGATACTAGAGCTGATATTTCGACAGAGTATAGCGCCAGCATCTGCGCCCAGTAAGCGGTCTCTGTTTCTTCCTCGCTGGAGTCGAAGATGATGATCGCTGCGAAAGTGTTTGTTCAGCATCTCGATAAGCACAAGGGATCTATTCAATGCCCACGTACCAACACACCAGTGTATCACATACGCTGCAAAGAGACGTCATGCGTTCATCAGTCAATCGAGCTATAGGCATTTTTGAGTGTCTCACCTGAAGTTCTCACGAGGATACCTTCAAAGATAGTGATAAGAACAATTGTACCAAGATAGTTATATTTCAAGGACATACCAGTAACATCGGGTTGAGCGCAGACGCCCCAATAACATCCGCTGGCGGATTTAAGCAGTACGCCTGACGGTACACTGTTGCATCCACTACAACTGACTGCAAAAGATCGTAGGCGTCGCTGCTGAGATTCACAAGCACGTAAGACATGGTACGGCTCAGATACCGCGGATGGGGAGAAGAAGGAAAGTGGTACACACTGAACCGCAATGGCAGACTCAACACATGCTGCCTATCATATAAACCCGCCGCAAGCGGGATGTGGGCACTTAGGAGATGCCTAGACAAAGGTGGCGTCCCGTATTACATCCACCATAATGCAGGACTTTGGAAGTGGGCCGCACGGTGCAAGCACTAGGCTGATCATGTGTTGACAGATCTCGGGAAGGTATCTGATGATGACCCAACTCATGTCTTGCGGGTATGGAGGTTGCAGGTCCACTACTGATCACTGTGATTGACTCCCTGGGTGGCATAAGTCCTTGATAAAAGCTCACCAGCACGTTGAGAGAATGGCGAAGTTATGGGCTTACGTTCATACTCGATGGCGTTGATATAGAACTGTAGAAGGCAACTGGTAAGCAGAGGTATTTGTTATCAATGCGCACTCACAACCAGATCTGTTGTGGATAGGTTTGTCAGGTTGTTTACCCTGTGGATCAACCTGGCAATTTTACAGAGTACTTTATGAGAGGTTCTCACAAACGCATGAAGCAGATACATACATACCTACATGATGACCAAGACTTTCAGCTGGAGTTGCGAGTAGAGACTCGCTCGGGCAGCGTCCACGTAAACTTCCCTTCGGTGTTCGACGGCAGGATGTTAGCTATCCATGCACTGTGAGATGCCGTAAAATCTCTGCCGACCTCACAGCTTTCGACCATACAGCAGACCTCTCACACCCAAGCACAGGAACGAGAGTTTGGGAAGCGGAGTAGTCTATTGACTGATGTTTACAGAATGAACGAAAGCTTGTCCGATGATTGGGTACTGGAAAGATCCTAATGTACAATGCGTATGGGAATGGTGCCCTAAAATGTATGTGAGATTGACGAAACGAGCGGGAGTGTCACCGTGAGATGGACGTAAGATAACTATACGAGCGTGGGAGAGCAGTGTCCTATATTACCGTGCCGTGCAGGATTGGAACAAAACAGTAAGACGTGAGCATGATGGGAATGCAGCAAGAAAAAAAGCAGCTCATGAAGATAAGATAAGTCCAAAAAACCCCAGAACTCAAAAGAAATACAGAGTTACCGCGATGCTCGCGACGAACGCTTCCAGAACCTCCACCGCACCTTCCTGGACTTGGAGCCTGAGCTGGTGTCGTCTCCAGGGATATTCGGAGCTGGCGCGCTCTCCACTCTTTTGCGTGGGAAGACCCCCACCTCCTCCGACTCTATCCCTGATTCCTCTGAGTCAGGCGGGGTTGGGAGACCGTTTAAGCTGATGTACCGCTCACTCTTCGCTAGTGGGCTGCTTCCAGGACTCAGCGACCGTGAGGACGGCGTCTTCGGCGTGCCGGATGACGAGGACGACGAGGGACTGGAATCTCGCGTGAGCCGCCCAGTGGTATGGCTGTGCACCAAACTTGGAAGTGGCTCGGACTGGCTCACGAGAACGGCTGGAGGAATGGGTGTGTCTTCTGCGAGAAGCACGATGTCAGCCGCACGAACGAGCAGAGCACGTGGGGTGGTGCGTGGGAGCGCGCGTGCCTGTGCCGGCTGCGACTGCGGGTCTTCCCCATCCAGGGATCCGCACAAAACTAACTCAACCAGTGAGCAGTCAGAGGGCCAGGAGTTATATGGGGAACCGGAGGAGGGAGTTGGCGAGCCGGGGCCTACACGTTCACCAAGACTGGAGGTGGTCATAATGTAAGGGTGCGGGCGGTCCGCTCGTTCGTCAGGTGAACTTCTCATGTCGAGTGTGGCGGGGTAGGCGTAGGAGATAAGGAAAGATTCAATGCTTTGCACTAATTTTGAACGTGTGAAGGAATTGAAGGAGCGTGCGTCCCCTGGTAGGACGTGAACGATGTGCGCTTTCGTGGGAGGGATGACCAGAGTGCTAAGTGAGTCTCCGCTCTGGAAAGGCGGAGTCGGAGGGAGATAGACGGAGGTCGAGCTCTGTGAGCTCATGCCGCTCAAGGCGCCGAAGCTCGCTCGCGGTTTGCGAGGAGCACGTTCGCCGTAACGACGGGGACCTGGGGAGAGGTAATTATTCGCACTAATGGTCGTGACGAGGATAGCCTGCTTGAGCATTGCCTTGTCCGATATGTCTTTGGGAAGGAAATTTATGATGCCATCGAACGTCCTTTGTGAGTCGTCGTAAGGTAATGACGGCACTCGCGAGCGGCGGATCCTGGTAGACAGGGATGATTGGGGGCGGGGGGAGGTGGCATCTGACAAGAAATAAGAGACAGAAGATGCGCGGGGGTCTCCCGCCGGAAGATGGCTAGCGGAAGCCCTGGGGGAGGGTGGCGTACTGTGCGATCCTCGGAAGCGAAAGATCGACGGCGTAGGAAGGTGTTCGGAGCCGTCGTTGTCGTCTGTTAGTTCGACTGCGCCATAGCCACCGTGCCTCCTCCACAGACGCGCTACACGTTGCGCCCACTCGAGGATGACGGCGTATTGCACGGCGCCTTCGCGCTCAATGGCAAGCGGTTCATTCAGTCGTAGGATACGCACAGTAGGTAGGGCAGTGTGAGGGATCGCCAGGGGCTGATGAGTCGCGACAATGAGCAGTGAGTTCGCCAACAACTTCGATGAAAGCAAGGGGTCGAGCTCGATCAACGTGGGCGCTAAGAAAGGCGGTCAGCGGTGTCCGCGATGTGCAAGACTGCGTAGAAAGGGACGTACATCCGAGGACCAAAATTGCGTCGCGCTTAGACTGAAACGCCAGCGAAGGGAGAGCCTCTGGACGCAGAAACCATGGCTCGCGTATGGAGGAGGAGGCGAAGGGGTCGATGGGGAATTTTGGCTTGAAGACGTCTGTGTGCGGGCGTGGTCGTGGGCCTGTGGGAGGAAGGGCACGCCTGCTGGAGGAGGCCATGGTTGGAGGCAGCGGCGGTCGTCGTGGTCGTGGATAGAAATCTCGAGCCCGCGAAAGCAGAGGGCCGGCTTGAAAACCAAAAACCCAGCCCCAGCCAGCGTTTTTGTCGTCATATCGTTGCACAAGCCGCCTTGGCCTCAAGCTCACGCCGAATACACGGCCGAGCGCCGGACCACAGCGCCGAATCAAAACACTAACAAGCCGGGCGCCCGCCTGCCAATCCCCGGCGATTGACCGGCGTGTTCCCTTTTATAGACACTCCCCGCCAGCCGCCGCAGCAGCCGCGGAAAACATACCATCCGCAATCCAAAGACTCAGTGAAAGACTCGGTGGAAGACCCAGTGGAAGAACCGTGCCCAATAAAATATTCTGCGTCCACACGCCCCCACCGCTAAAAATGCAACGACTTCCCCCGCTCGAACGTTCGTGTCCGGCGTGTATCACACCAGTCCTCGCTTTTTTTCTTATCAAACGCATAAACAGCTTTCAACTTGTCTCACCTTCGCATCGGTTCGCAACCGCGGACAGCAGCTTCTCCATTCGACTCGGACCAGTCCATACGCGAGTGATGGATGCGGGACGGGCGTGGTTCTTCCCAGTCGCCACCTCCGGTTCGCATCATAACTGACAATCCTCCCTCCTTTCCCGTAATCTCCACCACGACCACTCGGCGCGCCTCCGATGCAGTCTACAAATGTGCGCACGACCGCTGTAAATATCTCTGCGCTCACAGGCTTTGAAACGAGCCAAGTGAACTGTATCCGCAAAGTATCCTTGAGGTAAGCTCGTTCAGGAGACTTCCGTACTAGCCCCAGGCATCTCACTGGCATCGACTGGAAGGTTATAGGGTACCCGCCATGTCAACAAGAACCTGTCAAACGATGCTCTTGGCTTGGCGTGAATGTGGCATGGTTGCTTCGTGCTGTTCATTTACCGCGGCTCGGACGTTGCCTGTATGGGATCCCGTCATACTTCCCACCTTGACTGATAGAGCTTTCAAGCGAACTATGCGCCCAGCATTTTGCGGGATTTTCTGTGCGCCGGGCTGACGTCCTAACGAGCTTGTATGGCACACCACAGGTCAGAATATGACCATGCTCTTGCCTAAACACGAATGCGCCAAGAGCTTCGTCTTGGCTTCGTCCGCCAGCAACTTCCTGCAAACCAGTAATATCTGTGACGGTCCGATCAGGTCGACTTAATGACACAGCCATTCAACAGCGCCATGGCGAGCTATTGCTTCATGATATTAATATACACGAGGCAGCATCAAGCACGGTGCGGGTTTCCTGGACATCGCCACGCCATCGCTAAACTAAAGCGAGTCGCGTTTGCTTATCAGCCCAGCCGGACATCCCAGCTTCACAGGCGTATCTACAATTCCTGGGCACTAGCACAGCAGGTTCGCTACTAGTCGCGCCTTGCTGTGAGTTTATCGTTATCTATCGTGCTTTATCAGCGCTAAAACAACATATGCGTCGTTCTAGCGTAGCTTCGCAGAAGGAGAAACCAGTTGCATGTACATTGCAGTCGATTCGCGCGGGAGGACGCGTTCTTGGGACTTGACTCGCGCCGAGTGTCCGTGCAATCCGCATCAGCCTGCAGGTCGCCTATGAACAAGCTACCTAGAGATACCCGCCCAGTCGCGTCTCCATTCATCGCCCAAAAGGTCCTCTTGATTCCCCACGCTATGGCGTAATGGCGCGATAGTTCGCGACACGGACGACTGTAAATTTTGGCGAAGAGCTATACGAGACACCGAGTACAACGCATCGCTTTCCCGCCCAAGAGTCAACCTCTCGGTCTGCCCAGTCCTCGGCCGTCGTTTAGGAAACTATCTAACGAGCATACTGCTGATCGACGCTTATAGGGCCCGCGTGGTTGGGTTGGAATGTACAGTGCCTTCTCATCTTCGTAGATTGTCGCCATATCTTCTCCACCCTTCTCAAGCTTCCCGTCGGTGCCCTAACAGTCCGACTCGGACATTCTCGAGCCACTTCGATGTTTGGAGTACATGCATGCATGCACGCTTCGTAGAGTTTGTGTGCTGCCGTTACTCTCAATCCCGTTCCAATGCGCTCGGTGAAACTGGTACAGCCTCCCCGTCTGCGGGTACACGCTGATCAACGCCGCATCATATCTAACGGTACCATTACCACCCAGTCGTTATTAGAGCTGATTGTGGCTTTGCAGTCTTTGTTGCGCTTTACACTGCTTTACATGGTCCGAGATATTAGATCTTATGGAGATTGGTATTTCTTACATCCGCGAACCGTGGTCAGTACTGTACAAAATGTCTCACTCCTCTGAACGCCTTGTCTTACATCTCGAATCTCACCCAAACGATCTAATAGCAGACCGAGCGGACTAATACGCAGGGCACATATGGTTTGCCGTTCCCCAAGGTAAGACTGCCGCGGTGTATCTTGGCGTAGGGGGCCAGCTCGCGTATGCTTATCAGGTTCGCGTGTCCGCTGTATACTCTTACGGCCTTGGGTCCTTCAACGGCCTGCACGACTCGACAACGGTCCAGGATTGGACTTTCCCCTCTGAACCACTGTCGATGTACGACTGGCTCGTCCATAGGATCGATCCTTCCTGTGAGTGCTTGTTGCATCCTGAGCTCGAATAGCACACTGAAAATGATACACGGTCACACAAAGCCCAGCGGCGCCAATGCGATATCAAGGACGTACCTGCCAATGTGGTTCTGCTCCTTGATCCAGTCTCCAGGGTCGTATATCCCGTCCTCGGGCCACTCGTAGGAGAAGTCCACCACCGGCTGCTTGCTGATCTCATCGTCGAGTAGGAGGGGCTCCTCGTCCTCATCGTCGCCCGCACTAGCACTCTCGTCCTCTTCCTCGTCGGACCCGGTCACAGTGTCCGCGTCGTCCTCATACTCCTCCTGATCTTCCAGCCACTCCTCCGCATCCTCGATCAGCCGGTACTTCAGGTGATTGATGCACTTCACGAAGTCCAGCACCGGCACGATCCCCGTGCGTATCCGGACTTTCACGGGGTGCATGGGCGCGCAGTCGAGGAGGTAGCCCGTCTCTCGGAGCGGCTCCGGGATGAGGTTCACCAGGCAGGTGTGCAGTTCTTTGGATCGGTCTGGCTGTTCGAGTGGCTAGCGTACGGCCGCCGGTGGATAATCGACTTCAGTAATCACGGTCAGTTCGGCTGTGGCGGGCAGCGTACCTTCACCATCAAGGCGAGGAAGTGTTTGATTTGTATCTCTTTCACTTTCTCCGACCCCCTTGCGCACTCAAGATGAGCCGTGGACGCGACTGCATCTGTGCGCAGCACGACCAGCTTGCCTGGTGAAGGCAAGTAGACGTGTGTAACATTCTTGCTGTTCTGCGACATGGTAAGAGGACTGTGATAACTTTGATGATTGTGTTGGTGAGTGCGATGGTTATGTATGCAATGTTGAGGGAAAAAATGACTCATCTCCATTTTATAGCATTCCTTTATGCTAGTTTTGCTCGACGCCGCTTATGGCTGTGATCCTTTTTTCGAAGGCCAGTGCACTGTGCCACTCCGCGAGTGGCAACAACTACGATACACCCACCTGCGAGTACTTGGTTACTGGCCGGAAGTGGCCTTGATGAAAACGGCCTTGTAGCCAGCAATCCGAGGCGACGGACGGAAGGAAGTTATTGGCCACGAACACCTCTGGTCATAACTGGCCTGCTGACACGATAAATCCCCGTCAAAGCTGCTGTATTTTATTTGTTACTGGCTGCATCTGTCGTACGTTGTGCATATCACATTATATCACAGCGCAGAAATCAATGCTAGTTCTGTTCACCCCTCAGATTTGCCCCAGATATTCCAAGATACCGCCGACGAGAAGTTAGAACCTACAAGAACTGGCCTCGCCACCAACTTTGTGGACCCCTTCGCATTTCAAACTCTCTATCGCAATGCGGGGTCATCCATGTCAAGCCGGCTTCTAAGAGCCTGTCAATTTAGAAATCTAACCTGTAACGACGATCCCGGTGATCAAACAACTATACGAGAAGGAGATGCTCTTTGATTGTATGCATTATACTAGTTACTTACTCTCACATAAAAAGCAATGCCAGAGGACGGAGTGAGTCTGTTACAACGACGAAAATCGTGTGATCAGCGAGGGAGGAAAAACAGAGAAGGAGAAACGAGAACAAAGGAAAAACACTACGCTAATTAATGTTGTAGGTGTTGAGACCAGAGCTGCTTTGAAGTACAGGAGAGGGTGCGTGCAGTGTACGTGGAGAGCCTGGCGACGTGGGGAAATTGGGATATAATAGATAAGAGGACCACGACGGCAATCAAAACACGCAGAGGGAGGAGAAAATGGCAGGGAATGTGAATGAACGTATCAGGTTGGAGAACTTTTGCACAACAACAGGGTGAGTAAATGCGGTCTGTAAGGACGCGATGAGGTGTCCGGTCACTTTTGGATTGCTTTCCTCTCTATCCGACAAGCCCATCTACCTCCAGCCGTGCCCAAATCGCCCACGCCTCCCGAGCCGAGCTTCGCGGCCAATGTCCTATGGTACAGTACACTCCCGGCTACCCGGCGAGCTCCGCTTGCAGCACGGCGGGAAACCGTACCCGTCTAACAGCCATCCCCATAAGCGACAGAAACAAGCCAGAGTAACGAGGGACGAGAAAAGGATGTCAAGGAATGTGTGAATAACTAGATCGACAGTGTAGGGGACGAAACGCGACGGGAAGAGAAGATACTGACGGCGTGCAACGTGATCAGCTCAACCCTCAGCCCATCTTGCTTGCATCCTTCTTCTTCTGCTTGCGTGGGGGTGTTACCGGTCGTCCCATGTTCACGCCCCCATATGGATACTTCGCTTTCTTCTCCGCAGGTTTGAGGATCTGTGGAGCGGGAGATAGGTCAGACAGCTATTGCATATACCAAGCATATGCCAAGTACCTGGAAAGAGCACAATAGAGTCTCGTCCACGCTCATCATGGCACCAGCATTGTCGAACTCGCCACAGTAATTAGGCGCTGAGAATAGGGTAACAAGGTGTCGTTTTGCGAAGAATTCGTAGCCATCTTCGACAACCTGAAAGATGAGGATGGCGTCAGTTGGATCTCGTGGAGAGACGGGAAACCAGGCAAGGCGGTGCAAAGAACCGATGACTCAGCCACCCGGGTGTAACGTCCGTAAGGGCCGAGAGGCTAACGGTGACGACCTCGCTCTCCGAGATTCATGGAAACGACAACTCACCTGGTGTGCTCGGCAAATTAAGTCCATGTCGTGCTTCTGCAAGAATCTTGACACTACGTCCGGCCCAAACGTAAATGATACTCCTCGGTCATTCTCTGACCAGCCAGTGATATCCTTGTCCGGATCGGACCATAGCAGGTCACACAACAGCCCTGCATGACAATTGCCATCAGTAACGTAGGACCCTTGTAAAGCGAGTACAGGGTGCTGAAGGGGGTGCTATAAGAGTAACGCACCGGTGTCGGGAACATCCGTCGGTCGCATGACCCTTCGTATCTGCTCCATCGACTGCAAATCGGGCGACAGACCGCCGTGCATTGTGAAGATTTTCTCATCGATGATAGCTGCGATGGGTAGGCAATTGAAGCAGTCCGTAAACGTTTTCCATAGCTTGATATTGTATCGACGTTTGCCTGTTGGAATGGCGGGGATGACCGAGGCGAACCTTCGTAAGCAATCGCCCCGGCGTACGTATTTAGAACAGACGTACATTCGTCATAGAAGCCATAAATCCGGTTAATACTCGCACACTCGTGGTTGCCCCTCAGCACGAAGAAGTTCTCCGGGTACTTGATTTTGTAGGCGAGTAGCAAGCATATCGTCTCGAGAGACTGTTTGCCACGATCGACGTAGTCTCCTAGGAAGAGGTAGTTCGCTTCTGGAGGGAAGCCGCCGTATTCGAAGAGTCGGAGCAGATCGTAGTACTGGCCGTGGATGTCTCCTGCAAAAACCCAGAAAATGAGGATTGGAGCTGGTGGACTCCAGAATCGCCTAGCAGAGACGACACGTACCGCAAATCTTGATGGGGGCCTCTAGCTCGAGGAGGATGGGCTGGTTGATAAAAATTTCGCGGGCTTTCGTACACAGGTACTTGATTTCGTACTCCTGCAATTGTACGGGCTTCCCTGGGCGGTTGCCACGCACTGTATAGGTGGGGAGTGAGTCAGGAGATGCCAGGTCGTATCCCTAGGATACAGTGGAAGGCGACAGCTCACCCTCCAACAATCGGTCGATGACCGAGTCGAGATCGATCTCCGTCGCAGTGTCCGCCATGACTACGTCTCCTCAGGATGGGTCTTGAACGTTACAGGTGGACTTGCGGGTCGTAGGCTCGTCAAAAAGAGAACAAACGAGGAAAGCTCTGGCTCGGGAAATTTGGGAATCTGGCAAGCGTGGGTGGGTTCTGAAACGCGGAGTCGACTGGCGCCGAACTAAGGGAGTTTTGGAAAAGATCTCCTGCAGTGCAAAGTAAGTGTCGGTGGTCAGCCGGCTGCCAACACCGTCGAGGAAAAGGTGAAGAGGTTGAGGAGTAAGCTGCGGCCTAACACAAGTGATAACGAGCGTTTGATCTCACCGAGCCGCACGCGGGTGACGGGGCAACAAACACCGCCGTCGGAGTTTCGTTCAACGGGTCACAAAGGGCCTCTCGTATACACTCCTTTCCTTTCACACAATGTAGCAAAGCTATTCATTCGAGTCTTGGACACACCCATGCTCACCCACACTTTTTTCTCGCACTTTTAGAGCCAGAAAACTCGCAAAAAGACACAGTCTGTGCAATCTCATCGATGTCGTGACTCCGTCACTCACTGCCATATCGAGGAGATGCACCAGGTTTTTCTCTTCCGACTCGTCCTCCACGTTGCTGCCTCCGCGTCCTCCTCTTGCTCTCCAGCAGCAGGCCTCAGCCCGACTTGCATGGCTGCAACGCACTGCCGCTCACATCCTCGAGGCATGCTTCGCAGTGATTCGTCTGATGTCCGTGGTCAGGCGGTCGAGGTCGAGTTCGATCGCACGCATTGATAACAAGCGTCGGCCGCTTGGGAGGTTACAATCACCTCAGTATCACGCAGAGACACCTCAAAAGCGGTAATATAACCAGAAGAAATCCGACGTGTATCTATTAGCAACACTGAAGAACAACGTAGTACATTAGAGCCATATAAAGCACAGATCCGCGATGCAACAAAGAACAGGTCTGCTTGCCCAACTAGCTCAAAAGAAGCAGTAGAAGTGTGTGTACAAATAAGCAAGCAGACAATAGAGCAACGAGACACCGTCGTCGCGAAGAAGAAGCACAAAGTACAGGGGTGAAATTGCGATAACATGAAAGAGTGTGCGGGATGATGGGGGCTGTGAATTTGTTGTCCGACCGATAATGAGATGTCAATGTGCAAGCAAGGGACGATGAAGGGCGTAACGGGGTCGTGCGCGTGTCTCGTGTGGCGTGAGGCGTGAGCAAGCGAAGTCGTGAATGCGGAAGCGTCATGAGAAACCGGTCGGGCGGTGGGTATAACAGATGCATTAGCGAGGCTGTGAGGATCTCGCCGTGGAAGAGGAGCCAGCATTGTTCCCTGACTGGGCGTCCGTGCGGCGGGCCCTGCGACGACGACGGCTACATTCCAAACTCAATCAGCCAATCTGGTGGGATAATTCATTGGAAAGGTGGACTTACCGAGGGAATATAGGACCCTTTGGCATTGGGCGTTCGTCCAAGTCTAGCGCGATATTAGTAGCAGCTTGTATGCCCTTGAACAATTGAAAGGTTTTCAGCAAACAGGTTCTCCAGCAGATTTGTAAAACTTACCTCAATCCATTCTATGACACCCGGTACATCTTTTGCTTGTAACAAGAACTGCTCTCCCTCCATCCTGACCCTAATCACGTTTTTACGCTTCGTATAGTCACTCGCAAGACCGCTCTCGGCATGCTGAAGCGAATACGACCGCAGCAAATCTTTAGGATCGGGCACCTGCTCCAACGAACAACTGCTGGTCGTCGATCCAAAGTGAGACGTCGCAGGAGTGACGCTTGCGGGCCTCGAAGCAGCGGCGCTGCTACTTGGCTGGATGGAAGACGACGACGGTGACGTGTCTGACGAGTTGTTGCGGTGAATCCTTGAAGACGGCGACGTGGAAGGAGAAGTGGATGCTGACGGCGTACATGACGAGTCTATCGACGAACGCCGCGGGGTCGACGCTGCCGACGAGCGCGGCGCATCTCTCGGGACATCGAAACTCAGACGAGAGCGCATACCCCCGCTTGACTCGCCGGGCTTGGAGGAGCGCGACGGGTGCAGCAGGCTTGCCGCGAGGTGGAGCCTCGATCGCGAGGCCGGCGGTTTGGGCTGGCACGGAGGTATAGGTGCGGATGTCGACGCCGTGGTTTCGCTCGCGTCGATATCGTCCTGAGACGGCGAGCTATCTTCCTTATGCCGCGGGGGTGGCTCTCGCTGCTCGCGTGCCCGCTCCGTCGCGCGCAGACCGCTCACGCGAATGGTGCCCGCCGTGCCGACCGTGAACGGGTCGATGCGCGTGCGGTCGCCCACACCTACAGTACGCTCCCACCAATCCTCGACTACGCCGCTGTGTACGCGATACACACGGAACGCGGTGCCCTCGAGTACGCACAACGCGCGCTTCCACTTGCGGTCTTTCGACTGGAAGCCCGGCGCCGTGAACTCCATCTTACGCGGCATGACTGCAACGAGATAGATCGAGTTTGAGTACGGCGGGAGCTGCTCGCGCCCCTCCTCATCGCGTGGCTCTATCACCACCGGGCCTGCATGTGGCGGGAAGGCTGGGTATGGTGGCGGCTCCGTCGCGGTCGTGTACATTGGGAGCGAGCGTTGTCTGCGGAGCGTTGGGCTCTTCGTCATTTGTGTCGCCGCGTCTACAGCGCCAGAAGGGCCGGCGACAGGTTGCGGGATGTCCCGAGTCGTTGCAATAAAGTAGTCCGGCGCACGACTAATCCTGTTCTCCGTGGCAGACACTTCCTCGTCATTTTGCTCCTGCTTCCGCGACATCGAGAGCAGATTGATCATGCTCTTCGATCCTTGCTGGTACAGTCCCGGGCGCGGAGTAGCACTGGGCATCGGAACGGTCCGCGGCACGAAGTCGATGTCGCCAGGACGGGGCGTACGGGTGACGTCCGGAGTTGCAACGTGCGCTTCAGGAGACTTCGAGGTGAAGTAGTCCACCCCGGGAGGGGCAGCTCCTTTGCGGAACGCAGGCATAGGCGTGGTCAAGATGTCCACCGGAGGTATTGGGTCGGAAGGTGTGAAGTATTGTGTGTTCGGACGCTCGACCACGGCGTCGGGTGAGCGGCGCCAGGTGATATTCAGTGGTGATGTATCCACCTGCGGGAGCTGCTGCAGACCAGGGCTGCGTGACAGCGAGGGCGGGAGTGGAGAGCGCAAGCGATGTCCCATCGTAGGCACTTCGACCTCCTGTGGACTTTCATCATCGTCATTTGCATGCTCCTCCGGCATCTCCATCTCCATGTCGTCGTCGCCATCGCCTTCCTCTTCGTCCATTTCGTCCACATCTTCCATCTCGTCGAGCCCGGCGTTCTCGTGGTCCGCTTCCTCTACCTCGCTTGGCCCGCGCAGGGGCAGCGCAGGCATCGTACGCAGGCGCGCAGGGCTCTGCGTAACGGCCTCGAGGGGCGGCGTACGCGGTGTGGGCAGGGGAAGCGTGGGAAGGTTCATTATAGGCATAGGCGTCGGACGGAAGCCCATGGACGGCGTCATGCGCACGCTGCCTTGCGTCGCGTAACGGTGCATCATAGGTGGTGGTAGAGAGGCCAGGCGAGGGTGTAATGACGGACTCCTGGGAGTTGCGGGAGATGCAACGGTAGGCGTTACAGGATCGGGCAAGGCAGGCGTGGGCATAGGTGTTGTGTTCGGCGAGAGGAGGTTACGAGAGGGAAGCGACATTGTGCGCGCTACTGGAGTTGACGAGTCGAAGGTGACGAAGGGGTTGCGCGGTGACGGATTGAACTTCCACGGTGGAGAGGTTGGTTCGTCCGGTAGTGGGTGGTCGATGAGTGGTGGCGTGCTCGTTAACGCAGCGCGGTCACTGAACCCAGTAGCAGCCGCTTCGCCAGAAGGTTGTGGAGGCGACATGGTGTGCTCTTCTATAGCACTGTGAAATGTCTGCAAGGCAAGCGCGATAACACAACCTTGAGAACACTGATACTGCGTGATCGGTATCGTCACGTACCTGTGCAGAGTCGTGAGAATTGCTGTCAGCCATCCCACTTCCAACAGCTGGTGTAACGGTAACACTGCTCGCAGCCGATGTAGTCGATTCCGACTGACTTCTATCCGAAGGTACAGCAATCGCCGGTGTGTTGCCTTCAAGTAAGCACCACGATGCATCGTCTATAGGTGGTAATCCATCAAGTTGATTATGTGACGGTATATGTGATTCGGCCGGTAACCCGCACGGAGTGGTAGCTCGTGGTGTTGCGTCCACATTGGGAGTTGAATTAACGGGTTTGGGCTGTACGGGATTCGGCGTCGACTTGGGCGGGTCGGCGGGCTTCGCTTTCGGAGGCGCCGTGCAAGTCGGCGAACCCGCGACGGTGGGCGAAGGATCCGATGGGTCCTCATTGTCGAGCGAGGAGTGCTCTGTGTTGACACCGAGCACCGGCTGGGATATGCCAAACGCTTTGTTGCCCATGTTGCTCAGGTCGACGGAGCGCGAAGCGCGCGTGTAGAGCCCGCTGGACTTCCTGTCCTCGCTCTTCCTGCGCCCGTTCCTGAATTGGGAAACTTTCTTGAAGAACATGCCCGTGCGGGTCTGGAATACGGCGGAATGCCCGGTCTGAGGAGGGGGTCAAGCGTGAATATGGAAGTGACGACTTGCCAGAATACGTGAAGAGTTCCTCACTTCCATGACCGAAACTGAGCGCGGAGACTCTTCGATAACGGCTATGGTGGACATAGCTGAGGACCAGCCTTGACCTCAGCGCGGTGGCAAGAGTAGAGGTCAGGAGAGGCGAGGAGGACCGGAGCGGTTTGGCCAGTATTTGTCACTGTCGAGGCGAACTTCTTGAAGAGATGATGGGAACGCAAACGGCCGAAGCGAGAGTTTAGCAGAGGTGGGTAGCGGGATGATGGCGAGCTCGCTGCGAGAGGTGAGCTGGAGAAGAGAGGGATAGGATGGATGGGAACGTCGTGGCGGACGGCGAGGACATGGAAGGGAGGAAGGGATAATTTTGTAAATAGTCGACGGCGGCCTTTTGCGTCAGAACCAAGTTTGGAGGAGGAGACGGGAGGCTGGAGCACTTGAGCGGCAAACACTCCGGACACACTTCAACAGCCTTTAGAGCAGCGTAGCGCTCCCGGTATACTCCCTCTATGTTTAGAAACCAGCCACGACTGATATACGACCTATGCGCCGTCTATCCTGCTTATTTTCCCTCTCACTTGTGCAGGAACTCAGGGTGAAAAGCGACGGAGCAGATCGGTACCCTGCCCAATATTGTGATCACTGAAGGCGTTCGTCAGATTTCCGCGTTACAAGATGGGTTATGTGCTCCATCTTTACCCGCAGCACTCAACTGTACAGCCTTTGCCACCTGAAACTAATCATAGCTGCCTCGTTAGCAAGACACACCCCACTACACGTGCCTCGGCATTTGACCACTAATATACTCCCGCAGCGGCTGCACCCAACTCAATCGCCAGCTATCGCCAGTCGTTGGTGTCACGGTCCACGGCCAGTCCACGGTGTGCGTGACGGCATGTGGCTCAACTTGGCTCAACCGGTGTGTTCAGCCTGATCGACGGTCTTACTCGGCCATTCACAATCTCTCCTCGAGAACCTTCAAAATATTCCTCTTTTCATGACAAAAAAACACTGAGCCACCCCGACGCCTTCCGTTTCTAGCCCGCCGGCCGTCCAATGAAAACACCCACATTGTCCCGACACAGAAACCGGACCGCGGTCGCCCAGGGTCGCTGTGTTTTTCGTGTTGTTCCGCACACCCCCGGCACGCGCACCTCTTCTCTCCAGATCTCTTTCTCCCCCAGGATGGACCAGGACCTGCACTAGCACCTGGCCAGCTCACCGACCACAAGAGCCTGCGCGCACCGAGGTTACACACATACTTGCGGCGTCACGCGGAGGGCGACGCGCCTGAACGAGCTTCTCTCTGATGGACATGGACCGCACATGCCCCGTCCTCGTCACCGCGCGGTCCAACGTTTGTTCTCAGATACCCTCACATGCCTTGTCGCCAACAGAGCCATCCGCCGGTCCCCAGTATGTTCCCTCGCCTGCCAGCGTGGTCAGTTATTCCAGGTCACTTTCATATGCACTGCAGACTCTAGACTGATGCACCCCGCTTATAGACCCATGGGGCATGTGTTGACGAACCTTTACTTTGGTCCCCTGAAACTAAGCCGGCAAGCGAGTTTCATGAGATCAAGGCAAACGGTCATCGATCTTGCCGTAACGATCTTCCCAACCGTGGCGACCATTGCGCCGTCATGATGATAATAATCCAACGGTACGTGATATCTAGACGTCGTCCAGCGCCACTTGTTGACTCCGTGAAGTATCCAGCGGACTGTGCAGCGGTAGTTATCAGTGCACTTTGGATCCAGAACAGGTGTCCAAGGGTCACGCGATGTTTGGTCCTCGACATTTCTATGGGTCGCCACATCAATGTCAGCAGTGTTGGGCGCATGTGTCCTATGCGCGAGTCCACTGTCAGCAGCTCACGCATTGCACAGCCACACGCGTTCAAGCAGCGGCGCAGTCCTCCTGGTCCGAATTGAATGGACAGCGGTTTAGGCTCTTCGGACGGCGGTTGGTATTGGCAGATCTGCATGGTGCCTTTCGCTCCTCGGAGCGTAACGCACGACTCCTGAAACAACAAACAGATGAATTGCTCCTCGCTGCGTGATTGTGGGTGGTGCTGCAAGGCTATTTATGTTTGCAGTTCCTCCCGGAATATGGTCTGCCATCGTCGACGTCAACGCTTTGCTCATGCCGCGAGTTCTCCCTTATCTACAACGCCGATGAGCGTGGGAATCTTATTGGATCGCTTCCCGTGCGCACTCCGTGATGGCGCTCGTTCGGCATGATCGGCCGCGCCTGTGCAAGCACCAATCTGGAAGGTGTGGCTCCTGATTAGGAGGAGTTCCCACGCCTCGAGTTCCTCAAGTCCAAAGAATATATTTGCTTCAAGGTCTAATTCACCGTCAGTTCAAGTCAAAGTGGTTGTGTGCAATGTTCAGTGTCTCAATACAATGCTTGCATATAGCGTAATCTCGCTCAGACAGGGATGTCTCATGATAAAGCAGTCGGACACGGGCTGGTTTCATTCGGTGAGTACAGAGACCGAACATCGAACAGATTCACCACCGTGCCAAGGCCCTACAATGTAGTAGACTCAGAGGCCCCTCACCACCGCAGTCGACAGCGTCGAAGTCGTAGGCGGTGCCGAGCACGTAAGATCCCCTAGCCAAGGCCCATCGAAGTCTCTTCGACCTGCTGCTGCTGCTGCCGTAGTGCCCGAGCTGAGACAGACATGACTTCACGAGCGATCGACCGCGCACGTCTCCTATAGCACGTCCCATCTCACCCGCCCATCCCTCTCAACACCCCCCGACAATCCTGTAACACGACCGGCATTTAACTACCATTCTCCCACCACCATCACACAGGAACACCGGCACCGAGATAGTGTGCACAACACACGAAGAACCAGCTCCAGGTGAATGTGGAGGCACGAAATAGCACCACTGTCGATGTGCGTACGCCCTCCTCTCTCCCTCACACTCCTCGCACACCTCTTCCGCGCACTCAATGCACGGATACATCAACCAGGGCTTCGTCGCCGCGTACGCATCCACTCACGCCTTTCTCCCCACCGCTAGATGGCACCCAGGCGTCGCACACGCCGCCACTACGCCGCTCCTCCGCCCGCGCACGCTCCTAAAGTGCACAGCCCCCCTTGCGCTGATCTCCATCGTGTTCACGCTCCTACTCTGGCAGCCGCACGTCGAGGTCGCGTTCTACGCGCGCAGCTGGGTGAAGCACGAGGTGAGCACGGTGCGCCCGCTCGCGGGCTGCTTCAGCCCATCGCGTGTCTCGCCGCGCTACAACCTCTCCGACACGCTCTACGGCAAGAAAGCCGCGCTCGTGCACGCGGGGATGCCTCTGCGCCTCGGCATGGATTGCTACGACTTCGCGGGAACGATCCCCCCGCCAAGGGAGGAGGAAGGCACACCGCCGTACGTGCCCCCGGAGGAGCGCGTGCAGTTCCACACGTATTGGCGCACAGACCTTGCGCCGTTCACGGAGCGGCAGGAGTGGATGCTGAAGTCATTCTTCGCGACGCAAAACGTCAACGCTTCGCGCCTCGTGCTTTGGTCCAACGGCGACCTCAGCGGCAACCCCATATTGCAACCGTATCTCGCGCGGTATCCGGATGCATTCGCACTGCGAAAGGTGAATCACGAGAGCCTCGCGGTGGGGACGGAGTTGGAGGATAGCGATGTCTTGGATGTGCAGGATCGGAAAGCGTGGATCGACGGAGACTCCGTACGGCTGCAAGTGCTGTGGGCGCACGGCGGTGTGTGGGTGGATATGGACTCTCTCCTGACAAGATCCATCGAGCCGCTCCTTGAGCACGAGTTCGTGACGCAGTGGGATTGTTACGGTGCATATTTTCGTCCTGTACACAGATAAGGGCTGCAACTCACCTGTTTATGCAGACAAGCTGTACGTGCCATTTAACGGCGCGCTCATGCACTTCCGGCAGCACTCGCCTTATCTCTGCGAGGCGTTCCACATTATGGCAACCGCGCCGCCGCCACGCGCAGGGTCGACAGACTGGGGTGCGACCCTATACCTCAAACTTTGGCGGCGCCTTGTCGCGTCGTCTGTCCCGCCGTTCAGCGTACTACCATTTTGCTTCTCGGACGGCCGCGCGTGTCGCCTCGACAACCGTCTACCGGACCCATTTGAGGCGGATCCACTGAACTCGGAGTGGACAGAGGGATTGGACCGCGAAGAGGGTGGGGGCTTGGACGCGGTGCTGGGTAAGGTGTTCAGTGTACACTTGCACAACCAGTGGACGAAAACGTTTCCGCGGGATGGATGGGTGGAGCGACTATTGTTGCGCAGGTACAACGAAAAGCTCGGGCTTGAGGAGTCAACTTGAGCCGTAGAGCGAATGAGCGAATCGCGGACCACGATGAACAGTTTGGACCATAGCCTAGACGAAGTATAATGTATACAATATCTCTGTAAGATTCACCGTATGTGCACACAGGTTTTCCTCATGTGACCCGTCGACTGTGCTCACCCAAGCGCGAGCCGTACCTTGTGTACCAAGTGATCTAAGCATGATGGATATTGTGCGGGACGCAGTCTATTACGGCAGGTCGGGCATGCGCCGCACGACCTTGCCTTCATTGCGAACATGTACACGTAATTTTTCCAGCAGCGGCGAATTCGCCCAACGCTCCGGGGGCGCCCTGTTCCCCGTTGCCCAGTAGTAGATGTCCCAGTCCGGCTCGTCCATAAGCTACCGACGAATACCGTCAACACTTCACTCGTTCTCACCACACCAACAGAACACAAACGCACCTTGTCAAACTCGTGTAACTGCGCCTCGTCCATCGTGCCGAGCTCCTCACGCGCGAACGTGCTGAGCAGGAGGTCGCTCTCGAGCGTGCCGCGCTTGCGCGACTGGTAGACAAGCCGCGCACGTAGCGCCTCGATCTTCTCGCCTGGTCGTGCGAGCGGTTCTGGAGGGGGCGCATCAGGTGGTGTCGCTGTCGCCGCTATGTGTGCGGGCGTGTGCGGGAGGGGCCATGGGTCTTTGTGCCGTGGGATTGTGCTCGAGAGAAAGCGGGCACGGCTGAATAGTGTTTGTCGGGGTGTGAAGCGGCAGACCTGACGGAGAGAAAACATCGCTGCACGGCTATGCTAGAGCTTTTGTTTCAGTTCCTGTCTGTATAGGCTACGCTGAATAGCAGTTGAGGAACGTGTAAGGTCGTCGTTGTGGGCAGCGCGCGGGCGGATATACATGGGCGCTTGAGCGGAGAAGCGGCGTGAACCCGGAAAGGAAATGCCTGCAGACGCCTGCAGAAGCTCGGAGACGCCCGGGCGGTTCGATTGGCGCCTGGCGCAAGAGCGCAGCGATATGATGAAAATATTCCAAGAAAATAAACCGAACCTGTCGCAGTAGACGGTTCGATGCCAATGTATTTCAGGACAAGGTCTAAAATATTAATAGTCCAGATACAACATTGTAGGATAGTAGGCGGGATTTCCATCATTCTAGCTGGCACGGTGTTACATGACTACAGCTCGCCCTGGCAAAGGTCAGGCTGAACTCGTCCAGCGACGGGCCAGAGAACGTCAGTATTCTAGAATACTACATGGCTCTGGACAAGAGCAAGATGCACCTGTCACTAGTAACGAGGGGGAAAAAGAAGAGTGTGCGTATGCGGCTTATGCGCATGTACATAGGACTATGTACAGATACTGTGGCTGTCCAATTGTCCCCGCACTATCGGGCAGGCAGCGGGGGTATAATCCGAGATGGCGTGGGTCCATTGAAATTAAGCATTACAGTACAATTACGCCGTGGGGTATGGCCTGCTGTAGGATGTAGGGGGGTCGCAGAATCGCCAAATGAATGAAGTCGAGCGTGCCCGCTGTGTCATGTCTCCTCCCCGACGCCTCGCGGTTTTATCCTCTTCAGCTGCTCCTCGTACCGCTTCAGCAGTAGCCGTTCGACCCAGCCACTCTTGGGAAACGGCTTTTCCCACTGATTATGCAGATGCACAGAGAAGATCTTGCTTAGTACGCGGTCCAAGCCGCCGCCCTCTTCCCGACCGAAGCCCATTGTCCATTTCCCGCTCGATGGGTCAGAGGCAAACGGGTCGGGCAGTCGATTGTCCAGTCGACACGAGCGTCCGTCGGAGAAGCAGAAAGGCAACACTTTAAACGGAGGAATGGATGCCTCCAGCAGCCGTCGCCATAGCTTGAGGTACAGCGTTGCGCCCCAGTCGGTGGTACCTGTCCGTGGTGCAGGTCCGTTGGCCATGATGTGAAAAGCCTCGCAGAGGTATGGAGAATGTTGGTGGAAGCTCATGAGGGCACCATTGAATGGGATGTAGACTTTGTCTGTTGCGAACCGAGATGTTTCAGCTCCCAAGACGCAAGCGAGCCACGATGGTACTCACCGTAGCAGTCCCACTGCGTGACGAACTCGTGCTCCAGCAATGGCGCGATGTCCCTCGTTAGTAGCGAGTCCATGTCCACCCACACTCCCCCGTATGCCCATAACACTAACAGTCTGACCATGTCCCCATCAATCCACGCCTTTTTGTCTTTCAGCTTCAACAGTTTGCTCCCTTCCAGCTCCGTCCCCTTCGCCAGCCTATCCAAATCAACTAACTTCAACGTAAAAGCGTCCGGGTACCGCCTGATCCACTTCTGTACAATCTTATTCTCGCTCAGGTCGCCGTTCGACCATAGAACGAGGCGCGACGTATCGGTGTTTTGCGTCGCGAAAAACGACTTGATCATCCACTCCTGCCGCTCGCCAAAATGCGCCAGGTCACTGCGCCAGTACGTGTGGTACTGTATTCGCTCGTCTGGGGGGATCCACCGTTGCGGAGTTTCGTGTGTCGACTTGATGGTTCCCGCAAAGTTGTAGCAGTCCATGCCTAAGCGCATGGGCTGGCCAGCATGTATCTCGGTCTTCTTCGCTCCGTATATTGAGCTCGAGATGTTGTATTTGTGGGAGACACGGTGTGCGTCGAAGCAGCCAGAGAGTGGATGGAGAGCTTCGACCTCGTTCCGGATCCAACGCCGCGAGTAGAGGGCGAACTCGACATGGGGCTGCCAGAGGGTAAAAAACAGCCAGAGGATGACTAGTATTAATGGAATGATAATTTTGCATTCTAGGAGGGTATAATATCGCTGTCGTGGTCGGTTGTAGTGAGAGTGCGAGAGCCGCCGTGTTCGCCATCTAGTAATACCATGCATGAGTAACGTGTCAAAGGGTGTGGTAGGTAGCTTGGTCGCATGGCTCGACCACATAGGGCAGAGACACGTTCAGGGTGTATGTGGTGGTTGGAAGGAAGAGCCGTTCGCGTGTAGACGGCCTACTCACTGAGGTAACCGGGTCTTCTCCACTCTCCACATTTTTGTGCCCAAGGCACGAGCAAGCACAGACGTCCTCGGACTGCCCACGTTGGCAGCTATCGTATACAGGACTCGTGAAATAATCGTGACGAAAGATTAAGGAAGTCCCGAGACTGGAGTGGGCTGGCTCAGAGGTAGAGTAAAAGAGCGAGAGCATGCGAGTCTGACGTTGAACGCGTCCAGTTTACCGAGCGGTGGTTTTGGTCAACATAGGCTTGGCTTCAATCTCTGCTGGGGGTCTACGCCCCAAGGCTATGCTCACGACACCTCCGGAACGCTCACTGAGCCTCCTCCTCCATCCAATTTCCTGCACAGGACTGCCAGCGCGGTGCGCGGTGATTGTCATCAACTAAGGCCAAACACAACTATTCATTGCATCTACACCGACCATCAACTACCAAGACAACGGAAAGGGGGAGTAGACTCTCGGACAAGTAAAACGATGTACTGATAGATATACTCAAACACGTGCAGCAGTAGCCGGAAGGTGAAGGTCGACGAAAAAAAGAGAACTACAGCGGATGTCATTGCGACATGGAATATTGTCCAGCCAGGATGAGCGGTGAGTATTCGCGCTGAGATATGGGTAGAGAGAACCTGGTTTAACATGGCACAGAAAAAAAAACCCCGTCCCCGGATTGTGTAGTCATCATAGTGAGTGGAAGATGCGTTGAAGAGTCGATATCATGGCCTTGCCCCATCCACCCTCCCTCGCCTCGATACAGCCTCCCCTCACAGCCTCCACGCCAAGCCACCCCTCCATACAGACCTCATCTGACCCGGCAGTTCACCTACCGTGCCACAGGCACTCCAGCGCGATATGCTGCTTGAGGGTAAGCACCGTTGCGGGCCTGAGGAGGCGGGCTAGTTGCGGCAGCTGCACCGTTCGGCCGCCCCTGTACCGGCGCTGTGCTCTGATAAACAACCTGCGGTGTCGAACCTGCTGATGCCGAAGCCTGAGCTGGCGTTGCTTGTCTTTGCTGTGACTGAGCCGGTGCAGGAGTCTGGTTCTGGGACCGCTGCTGGCCTTGGGCTGGGGTTGGCGCTGGCTTGTTCTTCTGTTGAGGCTCGTTGGACTCATTGCTTGCGCCGGGAGCAACATACAGGCCCTTGTCGATTTGTTGGGGGATAGGCTGGATCTCTGTGCCCAACTCCTGTTCGATGCGGTACAGGTTGAATCGATCCTCGTAGGTGACGAGGTTGATAGCCAGGCCTAAATGTCCGAAACGCCCTGAACGACCGATGCGATGCAGGTAAGTCTCAGAATTCTTGGGGAAGTCGAAGTTTATGACGACGTTGACTGCTTGAATATCGATACCACGGGTGAGAAGGTCCGAGCATACAAGATTGCGGCAAACGCCTTTGCGGAAGTCGTGGAAGACGCGGTTACGGTGGGACTGCAACATCTTCGCATGCGAATAGAAACACGAATAACCGAGTTCAGTGACCTTCTTTGCAAGAAGCTCGACACGGTTGGTTGAGTTGCAGAAGATTATGGACTGGTTGATTTGGAGCTATGACAACCCTTTAGCGTGTACCTCTGGAACAGGAGAGGCCAACGTACCTTGGAGAAAAGTGTGTTCAAGCAGTGGACTTTCTGTCTCTCTTCGACGTAAGCATAATATTGCGTTACACCGCGAAGCGTAAGCTCGTCCATCAGGTTGATCTCATATGGGGACTCCATGTGTTTATCCTGAGGGAGCGTTCAATGACAAGATCCAAGATTTTTAGAGACGACGACATACCTTGAAGTCTTTGACGATCAAAGGGAAGGTCGCGCTGAAAAGCATAACTTGCCGATCGTTGGGCATGTAGCTCAACAGTTGCTCCATAACAGGTGCAAATTCGGGTGATAGCAGCTTGTCCGCTTCGTCCATGACGAAGACAGGACATTCGCTGAGGTCTGCCACGTTCTTCCCTGCGAGATCCAGTATCCGGCCTGGCGTGCCAACCAGCACGTGGACGGTCTCCGACAATCGAATAATATCATCCTTGAGTGTAGTCCCTCCTGTAGTCACCATGACCTGTACACCCATATGCTTTCCGAGAATCTTGCAAACTTGGGCGGTCTGGAGAGCAAGCTCTCGTGTCGGTACCAGCAGCAAAGCTTGGATCTTGTTTCTATTTATGTCAATTTGCTGGAGGGAGGGGATAACGAAAGCGGCTGTCTTGCCGGTACCGTTCTTTGCGCGGGCAAGGACGTCGCGTTTGGTGAGAGCGATAGGTATGGCCTCCTCTTGGATGGGGGAAGGGCGTTCGAAGCCGGCCTCGAATATGCCCATGAGTAGCTCCCTTCGTAGGTGCATGTCCTCGAATTCGAGGCCCTTAGTAGCCAGTACGTCTTCAGTTTGTGGACGAGTATCTTTTGGTGGGGCATTCAAGCCGGATTTCCATGATTCACCACTAGATAACAACGATGAGTAGGTTCCTGATCAGCATGAAAACCCGATACATACGCAGTGGATGATGAGGGACGAGCTTGTTGCGACATTGTATTGGTAGGGGATGTTGGCTGAATGTGGTCGAGGAGGTTTGTGTGTGCGACGCTGTTGATGTTGCAGGGGCCTTAGAAGGTGAGAACGGACTCGTCAGGGGATGTGGAGGCCTGTACGAGAGTTGGTAAGTGATTGAGAGTTGTTGTTGCGAGTATGCCTGGATTGTTGCCCGTGGAGAGGACGGTAAGGAGCAATGCGGGACTGAGATGGTTGAGAGCAGGGTGAAGGGGGACAAACACTCCGCTCGAATGTCGCGTAGCGACTTTTTGGGTTCATTCGTCTTTATCCATTTCCGGCAACTATCGTGATCAAATTCGTTCTCGTGTGCCGCATTTTAGCGGAAAATACGAGCAACAGCAGGCGTTCGAAAGCTACGCAGAAAAGAGCTTTACAAGTATTCTACAGTAACAAACGCATGCTCCAGCACGGCCCCAAGTGCCGGCCACCGAGCTGCCACTTGCGCTTTACTAACAAGTCCAAGTTTCGCATGCAGGGAACGTCTACCAAAATCTCGGTCAAGAGAGTCACTTATCAATGATACGGACAGAACTCACCTGAGGGAAGATAGGCAACACCGTGTTCCAAAACGTACAGGTGCTGTCCGCAGTGAAATGATCGCCTGGAATAGCGCCTTCAAGGGAGTTGCCCAGAAGCGCCAACGTAGTTGTGTCGTCGGGGTCATACTGCTTCCAGCCAGTGGTTTGTGGCCCCGTGAATGGATCTAGTGACATAACAGCTCAAGAGATAGACACACGGGGAATTTCTATGTGACAGTATACTTACCCTTGATGAAGTTCGTCCACGCTTCTACCATGATATTCGATACCTGAATTTCCGCCGGTGTGGCTGGGATGAATGGTGCGTCTATAGCAATCAGCCTCCATTGCCCCATAACGAACCGGATATCAGATCCATGATATGTCCCTACGCGCGCGCCTTCCGAGTTAAGGTTGGCTGCAACGAGGTCAAAGCGATACCGCCATACGGGTTGTCCGAGCACTTCCGTACGCAGCGTCGCGAGGTTGTGCGCGAGGCACTGCATGTGCGCGTCGCGCCAAATCTGGGATGAAGCGTTGTAGGCAGTGGGAAACGCGACAGACGGGACTGGGTAAAGTAGCTCCATCTCGGTAAGGTTCGCCCATGGCATGTTGAAGTTGTTGCTTTTGCTGTATGCGACGATGGTGGACTCGTAGGCAGTAGGTTCTGATTCAATTATCAGGGTACCCTCGTTCTGCGCATGACGAATGGAAGAGTGAACATAACCCAAGCAGAGAGAGTGTTGTACTCACAAGATTTGTACCAACTAGTAAAGGTATCCGCGCCGTATGTCCCTCTCTCGTGAGTTTCACATAACTGGATTAGGAGATGAGTTTCTCGTAAACAGCATATTGAAGAAGCAGAAAGATAGTCACTCTTTCCAAATGGTGATGTTATCCGTGATTGGCTGAAACTGGGTTCCGGTTGCCAACAATGACGTCTGCAGATCGACAGCTGATTTTGAGCGTAGACAGTCAATGAGTCCTTTGCCAGTGGGGCAGCTCATATTCGCCGCAAGCTTGCTGATCTGATCGTTCAAGCCCCACATTGGCTGTGAAGCTAGTGCAGTGGGTCTACGGTTATAATTTATGTATCTCTACCAAGAAAGGACGCACTATCTGCACTTTGCATGACACCAGCTCGGATGATTGGGTCTTCGGCGAAAGCAGTCATGTACTGATTGGTCATCTCTGCAATCATTCTCAGTTTGCAGCGAAGACAACGACGCTATAAATCTACTCACCGGCACCAACGGACTCGCCTGGAGATGTTAGCTTAATCGTCCATGCCGTAACGTTCAATGCACTTACCGCCCAGAGTGATTTTTGTGGGATCTCCACCAAACGCACGAGCATTATCTCTGAACCACTCAACAGCAGCACGTGTATCAAGCAATCCAAAGTTTTGTGTCTCGCCTGTCTCTGCTAGCTCTGCGGAGTGCGGATAGGCGAATAGAGAGAGACGGTACCCAAAGTTAGCGAATACAATTCCCTGATGATGGATTGGATCAACGTCGCACAGATGTGATAACCGTACTAACCTTTGCTGCGAGGTATGACCCGTCCACCTTCGGGTCTGAGGCAGAACCGCTGTCAAAGCCGCCTCCGCTATGATATTGGTAGAATTGTGAGGTCTGGCGACATGGCTCTGCCACAATGCAGAACACGCACTAAACATATATGTACATAGGTAGGTCGGTAGCGTTATCGGGGGCCATGATATTGATCAGCAAGCAGTCCTCGCTCTGCACAGACGTGCCATTGCCACCATCGGCTCTAAATAATTCGACGGAGGGCGGTCAGCGCACATCGGCCTTATCATATAGGTACTTACCGACCCTGCATGCACGCAGGCCCGTATGCTGACGCATTTAGCACCTTCCCTGGTGTCGCCTCGAATGGTTGAGGCGGCCTCCACCGGTTGGCACCAGAGGTATCAGCTGCATAAGGTACACCTAACCATTTCTTAATCGGTACGTCTGTAGTGTTGAGGTCTAAGAAACCCTGAACGAAGCCAGAGGTAGTCTGCACGAGAAGATCTCTGCTCGACGGCAGACCGTCGGTTGAGCCAAAGACTACTGGGAGGATGAGTGGGAGTGTCAGGCAGAAGAGAAGTTTTCTATAGGAGTACATCTTGCCTCGGGACAATATTGCTCATTTGTCAGATGCCTATATGCATACCATATCGGCTGGAGCTCGGGTCGAATTCGGAGGAAATGAACTCATAGAATACTGCACCTTCATGAAGAGTAGTCATGGGTGCAGTCGCTTCTCAGGCTTCACATTAGTTGGAAGCATGCTCTTGGAACCCCATGCTCCCTAAATTCCGTCTATTCATAATGCATCTCTGTTCAGAAACGAGGGGTGTATGGTACGAGATGTTTACGTACCTCATCGATTCGCAGGCAGAAGAAAAGCATAACCTTCCCTACAGAAGACGCAATCCCCTAGATATCAGTAATCACGTCTGTAATAGACGGTCACAGGCTGCAGAATCAGTCCCATGAGAAGCGTGTTTACTACAGGATTGATTCCTTCCCAAAGCTCTAGAGTACAATATCAATGCTACAAACGCGGTCGATGATGAGACGTACGGATACAAATTGAGTTGCGCGTTTCAAATGCCAAAGCTAAACAAAAGTCGGGGCTGGTCAAGTGAGAGAATGATTAATCCACATCATCATTTGTCATTGAGACTTGCTCGTCTTTTCTCTCTTCTGCATTATCATTTGTCTTGTCCTCGTCCTCTTCCTCGCTTTCGGACTTCTCCTCTCCCTCTAGCACTTCTATTGCTATGCACCAGAATATCCTCCCGATGGGTTGACCCGTCTTCGTACTCTCAGCTGAGGCGCGTTGACAGCAAACGAAGTATATGGGCTGTCCGTCCCAAAATCGCATGAGATCTAAGCTGAAGCCACCAGGAAGTTGAAGCGCAACGCCTGTTGGACTGAACGAGACGTATCCATAACAGAAATCTGTGGTGATCATGTCCTAGAACCATGTTTCACTATGGTAACACAGAATGTAGGGATGACGTACTTGTGGGCCGAATATAACGTTCTTTCTATTGTCGGATGACCGAAAGTATGCTCTGCGAGTGACTGAAACGCTATCCCCAAGCTCGACAGATCGCTCTCCGTCTTGAAACCGCAGCTGCGAAGTATCCTCTCCAAGAGGGGTGGTAGGCGGGAAGGGCGTCCCATCATGCAAGTCATTCGTGCAAGCGTGGACAAAATGAGGCATGGTAGATATGAGGGGGGAGAGTGCCCAAGGCTTGGACTTGGACGTGAGGTCTTGTTCTAGTGTTGGGTCTATGTACCTAGGTGCATCGTATGTTGAGACAGACTCAAGAGACCCACAACGTGTCCATGAGGTGAACGTACTGCATGAAGCTTAAGATAGTACTAAAACCCCATGGGATAGGTAGTGGGTGGTCGAAGACGTTACCGAACAAGATGTCATTGGCGGTATACTCTTTCAAGAATCGACCTAAAAGTACACATACACATACATACATAAATAATTATCTGAGGGTGCGATAAGAAAGTACGCGCCTTGTACCTGGATGCTCCATGTCACATCCTTCCTGTCCTCATGCTCGAAATACGCGCTGTCCGAGACCTTCCCGCTGGGGTTGGCGAAGTTCTTGATATATACCGCGACCTTGCCTTCAAATGCGTCAGAAGACACGTCTGTAGCGTTCCCTGAGTTCGCACGGATGGGCTTGAGGTTCGTTATAGATGAGCCAGCGAGGATCCTTAGTCGAGGCATTGGAAGAGCCGGCCTCAATTGCTATCGTGAGACTAGCCGAGGACTAAGGGAAGACTTGAGTGGTCGATGATATTATGTGGTCATTCGCACCGCGTTCTCTGAAGATAGGCTTTTAATAAGGATTCAATAGTCGAGTATAGTAATATCGTTGTCGTATTCATGGTCTGTACAGTGTACACGTCGGGCGCTTCTTGGACCACATCCCAACTACTAAATTGGCCAATAGGATCGCGGCGAGTCCGGCGAGGTCATGAAGCATTACATATTCGCACAATCACGTCCCCAGCTACAGTACAATCTAACTTATCCCGTAATGTACTGATATGCATGTGCACTAAGGCCAACTATCTAATTAAAAATCAGAACAAAATATCACAGTGAATAGAGGGAAACGGTCGAAGTCCGTCATGGGGTATCTTTCAATGTCCTGGATGACAAGGTGGTGACGCTACTCGATCTGCCGTTCAGGTACTCTCAGTAATAGGCCTCGGAACGGCTGCAGTTATAGCACAAGTGGCGACCTCTGCCGCAGTTCGGGTCGCTGTGCTCACGAACAGTTTGATGTGGAGGAAAGACTTGGTAGGAAGGATGGACTTGGTAGTCCATCCTTGGGTACGTGGGCGGATGAGAGAGCTGGACAGAACGGGTTTGCGTGACTGTAGAGTACGTCCTTGTCTCGTGAATTTGATGGTAGACTGCCTCGGTTCGGTGATGGGCTGGCTCAACAGGGGGGTAACTGTGAACGGTCCGACCACCTGAGTGTACTGAAATCGGCTCGTCTGACACGTTTATGACAACCAAAGAACTCCCATCATTGGAATTGAACGATCGACGGCGTTCAGAATGGTCACGAGTTAGGTCGCTTGAACTCGACTTGAGATAAAAATCAGACACGAAAGAGAGAGGCAGTAGATCCCTGTTTACCTGGAAAGTTGAGTCGGAGTCGGAGTCGGTTGAAGAAACGCTCTGTCTGCGACGACGTCTGTCGTCGCGATGCGAACGACGAGACGTCTGAGAAGAGTCGCTTCGGTGATAAGTTTGGGGCTGGAGGTTGGTGGGTTGGACTACGGCTTGGCTGTTCACATCGGCTTGATTCGCTGACGTTGAATCAGACCGTCGGGGTCCAAGTCGGCGAAAAACTAAGATAGGTTGGTCGAATCAAGTTTTTCTCATAGGAAACAAGGGTGACCTACCACCTTTGAAGATGCTTGTCATGTGAGTGTGAAGTCTTCAGGTGCTTGGAGTGGGGTACTACGGAGTAGCTGGGCCAGTGTCGCTCTCCAATTTATCTTCACGGATTCTCGCGGGCTACGAGTCAACCGAGTAGTAATGCTGTGGACATTGGCTGTGTGGCAGTGATGAGAAAACCGATTATAGAGGGGAGAGAAGCACAGGAAGACCATTACCAAGTGTTGATAGTAGCGGTGCAAGCGCACATATGACTTGTGAATTCTAATGTTAATCAAATGATACTACTTACTACAGGTGCATTCAAAATTCAATAAACCGTAGAAAAAAAAAATCGACGCTGTCGGGATTAATCAGCTGCCAGTAACCTACTCATATAACGATATCAACCAAATTGAAACCAGCGCGATAACATTGACGCACCGGTCGGTCAGTCTTGGCATGGTCGAGCAAGGTTCAGCGGTTGTATCTGGTCGGCCAGCTTCGATATCAGATCCACGTGCACGACTCACCGCTTTAGTAGACATGCAGAGACGAATGCTAGTAGCTTGTATACAGTAGACGGCCAGTAAAAGCATAATCGGGTTTCTGGATAAGAATGAACATGACATAGTAAGTGTCCCTGCTTACCTGACCTCAAAATGCTAGGATTGGAATCGAAGATGAAATAAAACAGTACTGCCCTGAAAATAGATCAAGTCAGACTACTGCCATAGTTGGCACAGCCTTCAGGCAATGAAAGACACGGTCTACACGGTTGTAGAAGGCTGCAAAGGCAGTGCGCCACAAAGGCGCGGGCGGCGTATCGGCCCTCCTTAGAGTTGACCTCAAAAAATGCTGAATACGCCATACGACGATACTGATAGATGATATGCACAGTTCCAGCCCACAACGACAAAAGGTGAGAAGACCTAAGGACGAGTGTCAGACTGCCAGTACTTGCACGAAATAGTGAGGAGCTATCTCAACCATACCCGTTACGATTAAACTTAAACAGAGGACGGGTTCAAGACGTGGGTTAATAACGGCTCTAAGCCGTCGCTGTCACAGAATTCTATACGTGAGAGTAAACGGTGTGCACAACCCTGATTGTATACTGACCATTTGTCCACCCCTTGGAGGAGAATCAATCCCCCAGAGTGCTGTCTGGCTTCCATCCTTGATGCTACGATCATATATATATGAGGTCACAAAGGCTCACTATGATTGCAAGTCGGCACTCACGTATATGCTGCATTATTGCAGCGAATGGTCTTAACGTAGCTGCCCTGTGGAAGGAAAGTACCGCATGGACATGGAGATCCACGCGCGACCACGGACTCTACGGTCGAACCCAGGCGTTCCGATGACACATTGAAAATGAAATAGACGTGCCAGTCAAGATTTACCGAGTGGTGTAAGCTCTTCGACGCAAATCGTTGCACTTTTCGAACCAATCGTAACTGCGACTCGCCGGAAGATGAAGTAACAGTAATATGACAAGTCGATCACATACCTTCTGATTTACTGCGGTGAAACAATACTGCTCTTCCCCAGGTAAGAGCAAGCTGCTCGCCCCTCACGGACTCGATACGACCGAGGATGTAGCAAGTGCGGTCGGCAGACCTTACGTCTGGTGAGAGAGTGACTAGACCGAACAAAACTCCTCCAGGCACTAGCACCCGCGCCTTCCGCTTCGTGGCAGTCGGAAGAGGGTGGATTTCAGTGTCCGTCGGAGTTGAGGAAGGCTTCAATGGATGAAAAGTCAGTCATCTGAAATAATAGATAACCTGCTTTTTACTCACCATATCGATACTGCGTATCTATCCAAGACACGTGTGATCTACATAAACAAAAGCAGCTAAATCCTTGTCAGTGGAATGAGGGTGCAAGGACTTACTTGAGATGAACGGATATGAGCGCAAATTGACCTCTAGGCAGGTTCCATGCCATTGTCGCGTGTTTTCGATGCAGTATCGCTGACGATCAAAACTTATGTTAGCAGAATGATATCAGAATGGAGAGTCTCGGTAGGGGGGAGGAAAGCGTACGCTCAACTTATCACGATGTAAAATAATGCATGAATGCTGGTAACAGTGTAACGAGGGTCAGGCAATCTAAGGACACCAGAGTGACTCGGGGGTGGCTCCTACAGACCAATCATCTGATAACGCCATGATTGTGCACCGATAAAACTTTCTCTCGTGAGAAACAGAACAATTTGTATGTGTTTACTACCATTCCTTGACCATGTGTCTTGTACAGCTTTGAGAGCGCATGAGGTTCAGACGGGGCTTGAGAAGACAAGTGTGACGATGTCATCGGAGACGTTTGGCTCTGTTGTGGCGACAATCACGCGTTGAACTTTGAGCTTATTGCTAGAGAAGAACTTTGATCCAGAATACTGTTACGACAGTGAGCGTTCCCTAGTTAGCAGCCTGAGAAGTCATTACCGGTGATGAGGGGACACTTGTTAAGGCTTAGTACCTGTTACAAAGCACGCGAGTAAAAGGTTAAGACCGTTCGTGACAACAGTGAAGCGTGTTCCATTATTGGAGGAGCGCACAGGTGGTTGTATAGAGTTATGCCGTGGAAAACAAAGACATAGTGGATGAGAGAGAACAGGGGAGAACGCGTCCCCATCGACGCGGCGCGACGTGTCGGCAATCGGCTGGTCGATTCAAAGTTTTGAACTCCGAGACACTTCAGTATCGCCCGACAACGGATGTTTGAAAGGATATCGTATGGGGGTATCCGAGAGCTACAACATGTAGATTCTACAACAGCGGCGTTGCCGAATGATGCTGCCAGTGGTAATAGTGGTAAATGCTAATGCTACAATTCGAGTGCGAGTCCATGTGTCGCGATGAGGATTAGTCCGTGTCTCTTAGAACCTCATTAATCAATACGCCTTTTCCCCAGTGCCGATCTCTTCGCTTTCCAGAGCGACGCAGAAGAACACTTTCCCCCACGGCTGGCCGTCTGTCCGTTCCCCATCCTTGGGGCGCTCGCAGCACACGAAACGCACTGGTTGGCCGTCCCAGTAGCGTAACAGATCTAGTGATATGCCCCCGGGAAGCCGCAGTACGACGCTATCTGACCCAAAGTGCAGATAGTGGTGACAGAAGTCTGCGGTAATGAGGTCCTGTGCGCGTCATACAAGGTTAGATTAGATTGTGTGAAGTCGCACTCGTTCTGGGAAACACGTACGTCAGGTCCGAAGACGACCTCCCTGCGTTTAGCCTGATTCGTGAAGTGCGCTTTGCGCTGCTTCCGGTCCTTATGCCACGAGAACTTCCCATGTGCGATGCTATGCGTCCGTGTCCGCAGTCTTGACGTATCTTCCGTGATGGGATCTGATGACCTGGGGAAGTGCGGTCTGCTGTGGGACTCGTCCGTGCGCGTGTGGTGGATGTGTGGCATGGTGGCGACGAAGGGGGAGAGTGCCCATGGTCGTGACCGCGACGCAAAGTTCTCTACTAATGTAGGGTCGACATACCTGTAATACAATTCAAATCACCGTCAGCAGCTTGAACGTCATGGGCGACGAGATGAGATGGAGACGTACTTCATAAACCTTAACACTGCTCCAAAGCCCCATGGCAACTTCAGCGGACGGTCGAACACATTGCCGAACAGGATATCGTCCGCAGAGTGTGTCTCCAGAAAGCGGCCTTCAAGTCGTGTCAGACATGGCTAGACTGACTGAGGAGAAGGACATACCTTGGACCTGGATACTCCATGTGATTCCTTTGCGCTGTTCGTGGTCGAAGTATGCGCTGTGACCACTTGCAGCACTGCCGTCGCCAAACCCTTTGATATACACAGCAACCTTCCCCTCAAAGCCGTCCGACTTTATGTGGTATGGTACGTCCGAGTTTGGTTCTATGGGAGTGAGCTCGTCGAGCGACGGACCAGCAAGGATGCGCATGCGAGGCATGTTTCAGGATGCTATGACAGGTGTAAATGAGCCTAGCGAGAAGGAGCGCAGGAGAGGATAAAGAGCAGGAGAGGTTTTGAGAATGAGTCCGAGTAGAGTTTATGAAGGAAAGTGAGTGGGATAGGCCAGCTTCCCAAATATAAAGTGCCGAAACAAGGATGGAGGTGGGCGGTTACAAACACACTCACCGCCATCGCGAACTGTGGAACTTGTGAAGCTGCAACAGGGTTCGGCATCCCCCGAACGGGATGACCTTCCTTTTCCGGCCGCTCATTCTCTGACACGCCTCGCTGCGCAGCCTGCGCACACGATCGTTTCGTTCCCAGACATGAGAGATTTATGCAGTATACGGCGCAGGGGGTCCTCGGGCTGCGATGTTGTCAATCAGAAATGCGATTATGGAGGATTACAGCCTACAGTCATCGCGAGGCGGTGAAGCGCAGCAGCTGAGATGCCTCAATCGACCCATTTGGCATTATTATCTAGGCTTGCGACTTCACATTTGTAGATAGGCTTCTCTATGAGACCCAATATCACATTCCAGGTTGTTCACGAGTGCAATGTGTACCACACGGTCGCAAATTGTTGGCAATTATTCGGGCAAATCCACGTCCTTATCGACGTCCGCGGGTTTAACTCGTATGAGCTACAAAACATTGACACAGCATTAGTCAAAACTCTCTATCGTAACTGTACAATTGCCACCTACCACACTGCCGTAGGATACGGAATTATGGACATAACCAACGGAAGGCCGAAGGTTCCTCGATCGCAGCAGCAGATCATAATCTACCTACTCGTCCGTGGCTGTGTGCAGTCCTCGAGAGCTCCACTTGAAAGCGTCGCGGCAGCAAACGGGTTGCTCGGACTGCGCAGGAGCGATCTTGTGTCAGGCACTTGTGCCACCTTTGCTAGTTGCTGCAGGACCGGCACAAGGAGCTTTAAATGCCAGACCAACGATCGTGGTATCGACTGATCGTACGCACCAGCTGTCTATGATCTATGACATCGAGAATGAGCTCGCGCCGACTGTCAGTCAGCTGGGTGGTATGGCGATCCGACGGCCATGGACACTTCTGGAGGGCATGATGTCTTGTGCTATAGGGCCGAAGACACCGGCTGACATTGCTTGTGACGTGAAGGAATGCCTGCGAAGAAAGACATGGTTGTTGAACGGCGCGTTCAATCATCAGAAAAAAGTAGGTTAGTATTATGTATCGGGAT
>JAAIFI010000268.1:0-45107 GCA_011032875.1 Phlebia tremellosa
GAGGATTGTCGTCGCAGTGTCGTCGCCGTGGGACATTTCCAATGTTCCAGAGAAGTCCCACGAAATTCACGCGGGTGGCACATTGCTCGCGCATTCTGAGGATTTCCGAAAAGTTCAGACAATGTAACAAAGCGGTACTTTGCAGATATATTCTCGATACATGGACGATGTCAAGCCTATGATTAATTGATGGTATAGCATGTTACTTAAAGAATATACTAAGCTAAGTGCTATGTAAATCCGTCTTGGGAACAAAGCCGGACCTTTCACCGTACATAGAGTAAGGATGTTTTCATGTGTATGCTAAGTTATGCGGCATTACAACTCAGGACTTTCATTGTTTCATTTGCAATGTCCCACTGCTTTATCTCCGGAGGTCTACAAAGGAACTTTACTCAATGCCAAGCTAAGTACCGAGTTAGAATGCTTGAAACAATCTATTTGGAAATTTCGTAGAACTTTGGGAATGTAACTCCGATGTTCCACACATATAACACCCTTTAACTGGTTGACAGTCCGAGCTAAGTTCCATAAATATTCCGCCTTGGAACTTTAGCCGTTGCCCCCGGTGAGAACAGCACCCCGACGCGCACGTGACTCGCGAAATTGATTATTGAACGTCAAAGCCGCCACCTCTCGATAGCTTTCTCGACACAGCGATGGTCCCACCAAGGCTGTCAGGGTACAACGCCAGCGTCTGCAATTCCCTCAATCATGATGCGACTGAGATGTTTACGTGTTGATTAACTAGCTGAAGTAGTTGCTTCAGGTTAGCGCCCAACTTTTGCTGCCGCCACAATGCATCGAGCTTGGAAGTCAGAATGTCTACCTGAAATATCCCGGTTCGTTGTCTCACTGCCGATGAAACCTCCTTGCGCTCAGGTACAAGTCAATCAATATCCATCCAGAACATCCCGCGCCAGCATGCCTGTTCCAGAATTGCCAATACCTTGCAGGGCCTCAGGCCTCATCTTCAAGAGCTCTATTTCGAACTTCTATCGTTTCAGCTCAGGGAACACTCTGCAGAAATGGCTGAGGCGATCAATGGATTCGCCAAATACAACAACTTGATAACAAACTAACTAAAAGGCACCTATGTCGAGTTTCGAAGCCGTGATCATGACCCACTTTCTGCTTCACGAGACGACATGATCATCCGACTAACGTGCGTATATGCAGATACTGTTCCTCCGTACTAACTGGCCACTTCCTGCTAGTCTATATACATCGTTACGAGGGTAAACAACGGCATTTAGGATTTGCCTCTTTTCTGGCGTACCATTCAGGTTATATGATCTGTTGACTCCGGAACACATGCCCTGATTCAAGTGTTCATGTGTGATGCTGAGCATCTCTCTTTGCTCGGGGCGGGGCTAATTGGTGTACCCCACACCTGATGTGTGGAATCGGGTCCGCCAGAACACCGTACATCCCAGGACCGGTAGCATTTATGGGCGTGTAGCCCATGGGCTGCACCGATTCGTTCAAACCATGACTGAATCAGGCCCCAGAGCCCCGGGCTGCCATCCGCGACTTCCTTCGTGGGCACCGCAGCCGCTGCGACGTCGGCGAGCACGTACGGGACCGCGTCCGTGCGTGTCTGTGGTGATTCCGCATTCGATACAGAACTCGCGAGCAGCCGCCGCGCGACAGCGATCTCCTGCGCCGTGAGCGGCAGACACACCACGCTTTGCCGCAAGAACGGCGCCGCATCGCGGGTGTTCTTTTATTTATGTAGGTGACGGCCAGGTAAGCTATGTGCAATATGCGGGACCAGGAAAACGAGAACTGACGGGGACGACGGCACTCAGGGGTGTAGGCATCTCCACAGGCACGAGCCTAGTGTTGTTCTCATACCACCGCCACTGCCGCCTGCACGACAGCCACGGACAACTCGACTTCAGCACCTTCCAGGCCACCTGGGCGCCGCAGGTGGGCGGGTGCGGCGGGGTCTGCTCTAGCTCTAGGTTTGACGTTCGATGGTCCCACCCCGCCGCAAGCGCGCGCAGGTACAGCTCGAAGGCCACGCAGGGCTGCGTCTGCGTCTTGTGCACGGGGGTTAAATGTGAGGTGCCTGCATCGCGTGTAGGCTTTGATGGTGCCAGTGACGGGACACATTGTACTCCTGACAACGTGTTATTGATATGTTATAATGAAGAAATAAATGATGTTGGGACTCACCCCAGATCCGAACACTCTGGTATGTGTGGAACGATACAATAGCAAGTATCCCAGTCACGAAAACGGTTTAGCAGGCATAGAAAGCCGTAAGTAGTGGTTGTAGGACAGAGAGGTCTATGGGCGCTAACGATATCAGGCAAGCGCCTTGATTCGCGAGTGGACTTTGATACAGCATGTGAACAGCAGCACCCAAGTTAAGATCGACCATCCATAGTTTATAGCTCGTACCTACCCTACGGTATATCACAGGAACTCAAGGCCTATTCCAAGCTGGAAACCCTTCCGCGCGCCCTCGCCCTTACTCGCCACGAGGGGCACCCCGAAGTTCATCTCCACCCGCACCGGCTCGAGGCGGTACACGATACCAACACCAGCGGATATCGACGGTTTTGTTATTGCCGACACGAGAGAATCCTGTATGGGTTTTGCTAGGTACAAGTTTCAGTACGGGCAGTGAACCGGATGAGGGATAGCACGCACAATGATCGATGCAGTCCAGTCGGCCCGCGTTTATAAAGCCGTGCAGTTTGACAGGCCAATGCGGTTTGCGCGGAATGTCGGTGAGGACGCTTAAACCTGCGGACCAGTACAGATCACCACCCAGCGAGTCGACTGGTAATGGAGAAATAAAAAGTGAGGGGATGCTACACGTCATAGCGGAGTAGAGCGTAACGCACCGCCCTCGCGCGGCCCCATGCTGTTCGTGCGGAACATGCGTACGCTCGAGGGGCCGCCCAAGTGGAAACGGTCCGAGAAGAGCGTCGGCTTTCCCAGCGGCCAGAGCAGTCCGGTGCGTGCAGCGAACGACACCGTCTGGAGCAACGAAGCGTCAACATGATATCTTCAGACCAGATCGAAAGAGAGGGTAACAAGACTCACCACTCCAGGGAGTACCGGCCGTGCGAGCTGACCGCTCGTCTCAGCTTTGTAGAAGGACGCATCACCGCCGAGGCCGGCGAGCTCTTGGGAGATCTTCAGGTGCGCCCCACGCGTGCCGAAGAGACTGTCATCACGCGTATCACGCGTCCACGAGTGGAACACAGACGACTTTATAGACTGTCCAGCTGCCTCCCGCATGCTGAAAGATACAAGTGAAGTGTCATTATCAATGCTCGATGCTCAATGTTGAGCCCGGTAGTGGGAATGTACCTGATCGACGCTGCTGGCTGAAGGTTCCCAATGTGCCGCAGCACAGCTTCGTAGCCGAACTCGTGCACACCACGGGTGAGGGACCCGTTCTATACAGTGGATATCAACAGAGAAGGGAGTAGGAAGAACGGGATTAGTCCATCCATCATGCCGACGTGGAAATGCAAGCTGACCTAGCTCACCCTAACGACTGCTTTCAGCCCGCGTACGCCCTCCATCGCACTGCAGAAACTCGTGTTGTCTCGCTCCAGAGCGAACACCGAAACCTCGCCGCGCGTCTTGAATGTATTTGTGAGCGGCGCCGAGAGCGAGGCATTGAACGACACCCGGGTTTTTGTCCCGAGAGACAGGTTGGCTTCAAATGTCTCTGCACCGCCGAACGCATTCCGCACCCGACATGTTGCACTCTGGTTTTGGCATTCGGTACTATCAGCGACGAGAGACGAGGAGAGATGCCATGAACAGCGGAAGACGTACCGCACCGCCCTCATTGTTGCCGATCTCTGTCGCCGTCTTCAAGAACAGACGAGGCTTCTCGCGTGCTTTGAATATGACATCAACGTCTCCGGGTTGCGCCAGCGGCGACCGGCTGCGTTCCAGCTCGGCGGTCACGGACGAAAAGATGTCGCTCTCGTTAAGCAGGTGACCGATATCACGCGTGCTCTCGAGCACCCTGCGCAGGCTCGAGTGGCTCACGATATCTGAACTTGCAGCGAGATGCGGACTGACGAGCGAGGCAAGGAAGGACTTGCGCGTGTGAGTTGCTCCGTCGACGCGTATCGACGCTATGCGCAGCGGAGCGTCCATATTATCATTGACCTAGCAATAGCGCGGTGGCAAACAGAGAATCAGAGTTAGGCCAGTACAGACAACATACATTCACTCACCACCTCCGCGAGACGAAGGGTGGCAGACTCGTACTCGCCTCGTAATTTCCGCGCGAGTCGTTCCTCCTGCCATTTCCTGAGCTTCTCGAGGTCTACATCTGGCTCCCTGTCTCGCGGCGAGGCGCTGTTGTGAAGTGGTGGCTTGAGCACAGGTGGTGTGAGCTCTGCGTCGTCCATAGGTGAAGTTTTGCTGCTGCTCGAGGGTCGAAAGGTGTAATCCACGAACGCTTGAAGCCGACTCGACGCGACGTCCGGAAAGAGAAGCGGACCACGTGATGCATACACAGGCGCCAGGGACAGCGGCTAGCGCTCAAGCGCTCAAGTCCCAACGCTTGGATGGGACAGTGATGGGACTCGTAGTATACATAGCTGCAACTGCCGTGCATGAAATATAACTGCAGTATATCATGGTAAATTATGTCAGAAATCAGGAATGTAACTCCGATGTTTCATACGTCTAACACCTCTCAACTGGTTGACGGCCCCAGCAAGTGAACCTATTCATGTTATATCATTGGCCCTCATATACATATTAGGTCCTGACGGCGGGTCCTCACTCCGAGGGTTTTCTTTTGTCCAGGATTTGACTAATTTGCATATAATTTAGGCAACAGGACTAGCTTTCAGGCCGGCGTACGCCATCCTTTCAGCCAGCGAAGCCGAGGTGATGGGTGAATACGATTCTACACCAGGACAACTCAAAAAAGTGAAGTCTGTTGAAGACTTGCGCCCAAGCTTCTGGATGAGCAACGGGGTTGGTATGATTGTAAATATGTAATCGTCGACGAAGACCAGACTTCGGAGGTCGTGCTGCTGCCGCTGCATCGAGCACATCGCCTGTGGGAGGACATGTGACATCCACCACCATACTGACAGACTGGATGTCGGGACAATGTTGTACTAGAGTCACGAGAGACGTAGCAGTGATCCTCGGACGTATCATCTCCGGTTCGTTGGGATTGAGATGAAGAGTCCTTAACTGCGGCCATGCTCTCGCCATCCGGTTTATAGCAGAGTCGTCCAAATTATAGGCGACATGTCCATCGATGACTAAGGCGGTAAGCGAGGGGAGGTGGAAGAGTGAAGCCACGGAGTCTACAGAAATCGGGATATCACGGGCTCTGAGCTTGTCACGAAGACTCAGATGTATTTCCTCGAGAGCAAAAGACCGTGCAAGCACCTCGAGTAGATGTGTTGTCGCTAATTCCGAACTCAATTTCTCAACGGCGAACCTTGCAGCCCTCAAATGAGGCGCTGCAACAAGTTCGAGGAATTGTGCGCATATGTTCGCAGTATAAGCGACAATGTAGACTGATCGAAGAGTGGGGAAGTGGACACGAGGCAGTACAGTATCCGGGGATATCTCTGCGTCCGAGGCGGGTACAGGGAGTTTGAGTACCAGCTCTCGCAAGCTCGGAGAGGATGACCAGAAGCGAATTGCAGGAATCCACGTAGCGGGAAGTGGCCAACTATGGACTTCCAACAGCTGCAGATGGGGAAGTCCAGTGATCATATCGTTCAAAGCAGCAGAGATTGAGATATGGCTACGATTTCGAAAGACGAGGTTTGAGCTCGTGATGACGAATGTCTTCAAGTTGTTATACTTGCTGAATCCATTGAAAGCGTCAGAGATCGGAATGTACCCGTACGGCTCTGCGGGGAGTCGTGACCCATAATGAAGCGGTAGGAGATCGAGATGGAGCTCTCGAAGGTAGGGTCCTGCAAGAAAGAATACATATTCTGGAACATGCATGCTGCCCGAGATGTTCTGGGTGGATAATGACTTGTATCTGAGCGCGAGGAGGCGAGGAAATAACGGCTCGCCGCGTGACCAGTAAGACAAGTTTTTATGCAGTACATCCAAGATAGAGTAGCAGGCAGTGTTTCTCCAGCACTCGCAGGTGCAATCCACCGTGATGGATTTCACTCTATGAGCATATTTATGAATGGACTGCCACTCAGCAGATGAGGGGTCCCGTGTGATCTTGAGTAGCTGATAAGTGATAACACATTCAGTTTGTCATACATGTTGATACAGTATGTCACGGTCAAGAGCTTGCCTTTTGACAAGGGTCGGAACGAGTGTCCTCCTCTTTCCACAAATATGACGGCAGGCATTTGACAATAGGGCCTATGCTATGCAAAGTAGCCCAGATTTCATCCAGCGCGATCGGTGAGATAACGCGGTTTGTACGTGCAAGAGCTACGAGAGATGGGAGCTGTCGTCTTTCTGCCGTCGTTCCGTTGGAATCCGTCAGTAGTGAGACAATGAGCTGGGATATCTCAGGTATATACCAAGCTCGATGCATCGTGGGCAGGAGCAAAGTGTTGGGCGCTATCCAAACAACTGCGGGCTTCCATCAGTATGAGAGATATCCACTGGCAGACAACAAGCACAGAATTTGAATGCGGTTTACAATTACAGAGTTGATGTTATACGTGCCCCATTGGTTACCAAGATCAGCGTAACGATACTATTACATGTTATACAGAGAGGGTGATAATTCCGGATTGTACATATTCATCAAAGTCGTGTGTAAGAAGCAGATGCGGCATGGTAAAAGTACATACTATGTCCATAGTATGTATTTGTGAGTAAATTGCACCCTGTAACCGATATTGGCTCCATGTATATCAAACACACAAGGATAAGACATGCTCTCCTAGTCTCACAATGCCGTCCAATCACACAGCGGCGGCGCACCCCCGGGTAGCATGCCCTTCATCCGCTGCAGCCGCCACAAAACCTCCTTCCACCCCCTCACATTCACCAGCATCTCTGGCTCAAAGCGTAAGCGGTAGAGCACCAGCGCGAGAGCCTCGGGATCCGCAACGGGCGTCGTCGGCTCATCCAGTAGGAACTGCCGCTTTGACGTTGACGTTGTCTGATTGCTGAGGGACTCAGCGGCAGCGAGCACGACGGGCGACGGCGCAGTGCGGGCGTCCAGCGCCATCTTGACGGACTGGATGCGCGGGCAGCAGCGCACGAGCGCGACTAGGGAGGCGACGGTAATCACCGGCTGCACGAGCGTCGGCTCGAACTCGAGGCGCAGCGTCTCCAACGCGGGCCACGCACTCGCCATGCTGCACACGGCGGTGTCGTCGAGCGCGCACGCGACGAAGCCCCCGAGTGAGATCGCAGTAAGGGAGGGGAGTTGGAAAAGCGGAGTGAGGGCGGTGAGGGTGAGGAGCGCGGTGGTGCCAGTCGTGTCCCAGAGGCTGAGGGAGACGTTTGAGAGAGGGGAGGAGTGGGAAGATCGGGGAGATGAGGCGGAAACGGTGGAATGGGCAAGGGCGGAGAACAGATGCGTGACTTCGTCTTCGCACTCGAAGCTACTCACGACGAAACGCGCGTTGTGCAGACCGGGTGCTTGAACGATCTCAAGGAAGTGCGCGCAGATGCTCGCGTTTCGCGCGTTAAGGTGGAGAGAATGCAACGCCGGGAACTGCACAGGAGCATCGCCATTGTCAAGTGTATTCTGCATCGGCTCTGAGAGCTCGAGGTCGAGATCGCGCAGGATTGCGGCGGAAGGACAGAGGCGTAGTGCAGTAGGCCAGGCGGTGGACAGCGGTGCACGGATGTCCAGCGACTGCAGCCTCGGGAGCCGCGTTATCATCGCGTCCAGTGCCGCACTCAGTGAGTCTCTATCTGACTCTTTGCGGTCTCCATAATACACCCGTCTGAATACGAACGTATTTAGGTTAGTGTACTCGCTGAATGCGCGGACCGCGTCGCAGATCAAGCGGAACCCGTCCGGTTTTGCGAGCTGGTGCCCCTCGCCGCGGTGATACGACGTGAGGTGCACGTAGAGTTGTTGCAGATTGGGGCCGGCGAGGTGCGAAAGGTACTCGGGGATGTAGATGCAATGCGGGATCGCCTGGTTCGTATACGGCGTGTAGCGCAGCGTGAGGAGGCGCGGGAACAAGGGCGCGGCGGGCCCGCGCGACCAGAGGGCAACGTTGCGGTTCAGTGTATCCAGCGCAGAGTAGCAGGCGCATCTCGTCTGCCAGCACTCGCATGCGCAGGAGATGGAGATGTGCTTCACTCTGTGGGCGTGTTTGTGAATGGCCTGCCATTCAGCGGGCGTGGGATCTCGTGTGATCGTGAACAACTGATAGGAGAATAGGAATTCAGTGTTAGTTCGTGATGTTGATGCACAAAACCAGTTGTGAGCTTGCCTTTTTGACGGGATTGGAACGGTTGCGCTCTTCTTGCCACAGCTCAGACGGTAGACATTTGAGAATGGGAATCAAATCACCCGGAGCAGCCCATAGCTCGTCCAACGCGATTGGTGACAGTATTTGACACGTGCGCGCTAGTGCGGCGAGCGATGCTAAAGTGGCAGTTCGAGATCTAGAAGCTGCGTGGGGTGCGCTTGATGCGCCGTCGGTATCGTGTTCATTCAGAAGTGAGACGATGAACTGAGATATCTCGGGTATATACCAAGCGGGATGCATTGCGCTGAGAAGTAAGAGCAAGGCTCGAATGTTGGGCAACTGCGACCGCCATCACTCCGGCACGCTTTTATTGTGACGACGTCTAATCGACATGTAAGCATCCGGTCGCATCATCGATATCCTCGCACGTACCTTAAGCTTGATAAGTCTGTAGGTCTAGATAGCACGAGTCCTTACTTTTCAGTGAGCGTTGCCAGAATGCAAGCAGCCGTGTACGACAGGGCGCTGTGGTATGGATGTGCAATATACATCGAAAGACGAGTCAAGCGTTACTAGTACGTTGGCGAGAGGATACGACTCGACCGCTGCCCGACGCGACGTCCCGAAAGAGTAGTCGCCCACGTGATGTGCAAACACATGGCAGCGGCACCAAAGCAGGCGCCTAAAGCGCTGCAGATTAAACTTTGGGCGCCCGTCTGTGTCGGAGCGGACTTGGGAGTGGACGGCGACTTGGGACTTTTGCCTCGCATCCTGCAACCCAACTCTCTCTGTTTTACGGTGTTCATCTCGTAGGAGGATATCTTCTACACCTGTCGTATTTTGTGTGCAGCCAACCCTCTTGCTCACCACGATGTCCTCCACCTACGTCCACTACTCGACCCCATCCTCCTTGCCCTCAGACTATGCCCTCTTATCTCGCTACGCAGCCGCCCGCAATTTGCATGAGCGCACAGACGAAACTGACGAAACTGCCACCTCAGAAGACACTCTCACAGACCCTGCAGCCGACAGCGACGTCGACGCTGAGACTACTCAAGCAGCAGCACACCCTATACCCGGCAGACTGACCCGTCGCAGCAGCTTTCCAACATCTTACATCAGGCCTATCAACCCCACCATGGGACCCCTTCCTGACAAGCTAGGGAACCGCTCAGGACCAAATCCGCCACAGGCGTCGGAGAACACACCGCTGCTCACCCCACTTGTGCCGCGCATCCAGGAGGACGTCGACGACGAGGACCTGCGTCCTGGCTCGGCGCAGCGTAAGAATGTGATCTGGGAAGAGCTCAAAATATTGAGCAAGTACACGCTGCCGGTGTTTGGGTGAGTGTTTTCTTGATAAGAGGTTCATTTTCACCGCTTTCTTCTCTGGCGACCGGGGCGGCAAGAGGCCTAATGATATCCTTGTACGCGCCTGCGATTTGTTCTTTCGTGGAAAGAGCGGAGTAGACATAGGCAAACGTTCGTGTCCCGTTCGCGCGACCAACGTTGTACGCGCCAGGACGTGTTTGACATGTTCGTACACTGTCGTGTCTGTGTATACACGCACAGCTTTAGCCGTGATCTTCGTGACGTCGATGGGCTCTTCTGAACTTTGTTTAGTGCTCGTATTGTTGGGATCATCTTGCCTTCCTGAGCCTTTCTCGCAGTCTTCATTCCATCTGCAGATTTCTCGGTTACCCGTCATCAACGCACGTTTGTCGCTCTGCGCTTTCCTAAAACGAAACTGCACAGCACGTTCCTGTCGTTCTTTCTTTCTTACCTCCATGTTTGTTGTGAATCAGAACTCCTACTGACAATGTTGTTGCACATACCAACAGAACTCATGTTCTCGAGTACTCGCTGGTCATTGCGTCTGTGGTGTCCCTCGGCCATCTGTCTACCACTGCGCTTGCAGCATCGACACTCGGTTCCATGACAGCCAGCGTCTCCGGATACAGCATCGTTCAGGGATTTACCAGCTCACTTGATACGATGTTGCCGAGCGCGTGGACATCTCCACAGCCGCGGCTCGTCGGTCTGTGGTCCCAGCGGATGGGTACGTTCCAATCATGCATGATCTCAAGAGGATGACTTGACTGAATGATACGCATGTAGCTGTTGTAATGGCCGCAACCTTGGTCGTGAGTGTCAAACCTTCAGTATTTAACGATTGCCAATACCCATTTCTGTTAGCCCATTGTCTTCATCTGGTTCAACTCGGAGGTCATTCTACTCGGTCTCAAGCAAGAGCCCGAAGTTGCGCATCTGGCTGCTGTCTATCTCAAGTACGCATCTATCGGCCTGCCCGCGTACACCTTCAACGCAATTTCGAGGTTCGTCAGGATTCAGTAACTGTGGCGCTTACGCTTCGCGCTTACTTCTATCACTCAGGCGATATTTCCAATCCCAAGGTCAAACAGTTCATGAGACTTCGGTGTATCCAATCTGACTTGTCCTCTATTAGGTCTGTTTGACGTGCCCACTCGCGTCATTATATGTGTAGCACCAGTCAATGCTGTGCTCAACTACCTGCTCGGTATGCGCCCCTCTCTGTGATCTTCATAGCACGCTATTGATTACTCGCCGACCAGTCTGGGGACCGAAGCCAATCAGGCTGGGCTTCATCGGCGCGCCGATTGCGACGTCCATCTCTTTCAACCTGATCTCGCTTTGCTCGATCATCTACGGCGTGTGGTTTGTCCCAAAGACAGCTTGGCACCCGTTGTCTACTCGATGCTTCACAAGTCTCGGGGTTCTCGTGCAGCTGGGACTGGCTGGTGTCGGGCAGACGGCGTCGGAGTGGTGGTCGTGGGAGCTTGTAGGTTGTACGTATCCCTTCTCTTAATAATCACCAGAACATAGGGTTGAGGCTGATATTTCGATTCCAGTGGCGGCTAGTCTGCTCGGACCTGTTGCATTGGCTACTCAGTCGGTACTGCTCGTTTCAGCATCGACGACTTTCCAGGCTCCATTTGCCCTGGCTGTCGCTACGTCTGTACGAATCGGCAACCTGCTCGGAGAACAAAAGCCACTCCGCGCGTCGTACGCTGCTAAAGCGTCAATTATCATGGCGTTTTTCATCGGACTCATCTGGAGGTACGTTGATTCATTCATTACATGTCTACACTGCTGAACACAAACTCTATGTAGTGCTATGTTCATGACCTGGCGGTACTCGTGGGGACACCTGTTCAACGACGACCCGAGCGTAGTGAGTCTCGTCGCCGCGATTTTGCCGCTCGTTGCACTCTTCCAGGTGTTCGACGGGATTAGCGCTGTCACGGGCGGGATCATGCGTGCGCAGGGGAAACAGTTCACCGGCGCGCTCATCAACCTTAGGTACGTCGTCCTACACATCTTCCTCTTCCCTTGCATCCGCATCCATAACACCACTGACTTGGACTCGTACTCTACAGCGCGTACTATGTCATTGGCATTCCCTTCGGTATCTGGCTCGCGTTCAAGCGTGACATGGCGCTGCACGGACTATGGGTGGGCCTCACCGTCTCGCTCGTTTACGCCGCTGCGGCCGGCGTGTGGCTGTGCATGCGCACGGACTGGGACCACCAGGTCGCGAAGGTGCGCGATCGGCTCGCGGCCGACCAAAAGAGCTCGCCACAGGATTATGAGGCGCTGCTGAATCAGTGAACCCGCGCACCCGCGCCGGGGTTCACATTTCGAAGCTCAAACACATTGCGCTGGTCTTGCGCATATTATATCTCGTATGCTGTCGTTTCCAATCAAGCTTATTTACCTGGAATTCCTTTGTGTATCATGCTCCCATTTGTTGTTCGTTGTTGTGTAGAATGTTGCTATCTGTATAATCGTACACGCACCGCCTTGCTTTCGAGCTCGCGTTCGCCTTCGTCTGCGTCTGCTGCTGATACTGAAGCGTAGAGGTGCGTGATCTTATTTCCACTCTTTTGCAACGCCGTTGACCTTGATAGTGCTTGCTACGCCGCCGGTGAGTTCCATTACTTGTGCATGCTTCTATGGCTGATGTGGCAGTTGGAATTGTACAGGCACCCACGTGAATGCTGCATGCTACCCCATCGGTGAGTTCTGCTCCTTGAACGACACGTCTACATTTCATGTAGCAGTTATAGCTTAGACACTCCCTTCGATGTCTAGCTCACGTTCAACACGGTCGGGCGGTTGAATTCAATATGCCACTCTTATAAAGCGCGACCGTCGGGGTCAGGTTGTGCAGGGAAGCGTTGACGGAAGTGCGCCGACCAATCCCAGAGGGAGTGCTGCATGATCCGACCTAGTACTGTCCTCCTGCGTTGCACCGCTGTATATCGCTCTTATGCGACTAGCTTCATGCGTGCTTTTCAAGAGCCCTGTATGTTACGGTTATCATGATCGTTTTGTAGACAGTCACTATCCGCACAATCGCACATCGTGCAGTCAAGGCGAGCGCCCGTTCTTCGCTTCGCATCTATTTGACGCTGATTCTTGCCGTTAAGCTATGGCGGCGCATGCGTTGCCCCGGTGTCTCCGCGTCTTGGATCCTGCTGAACGCTGAACGGCTCCCTCTGTAAGCCATACTTATCGTCGCGATAGCCCAGCTTGCACAGATAACGACGATAGCGGTGATATACACTCGCACTCGTTTCAACTGCCGAAGCCTAGTGACCGCACACCAATGGGATCAGACGAGATAACAACCCTGATTCCGAAAGTCAATGATAGCCTGCCCCTTCGAATTCGCTGGGCAGGTTCGCAGCCCAGTGAATTTATACGCCTTATACGGGGGCAGCGGCTCTTGATGATGCGGGCGAGCGATAGGGTGAACAGAAATGCACTATCTGGGCAGGCGGTCGTGTGGGCACTCGAGGGCCCGTGTTCACGTGAAGCGGACCCACCCTGTGCGGTAAATGCCTGAGAAGCAGGACGTAAAAGAAGCAGGACGGGGCTATCGTAGCGTTTGTGCGCGGACATCTCACTATTCCACAGGCCTACGTCTACTTGCAGCTGCACGGTGTACGATGATCCTGCCAGTGGAGGACACCCCGGTGCTCAAGCGCGAGCGCACTGCGTCCAGCGCGGCCTCACTCGAGAAGGAGAAGCTCGAGTCCAAAGACGAGGACTCGGAGAAGGCACGGGTGGCCGTCGAGCAGGTGTCGGTATCCGAGGCGGACGATGAGACCGACTCGATCGCGGAGGTCATCGTGAAGGCGGAGGACGTCGCAGTGCAGGTAAAGCGGGTGTTTTCTACAACATGTTGCGGACTGTCCTCATTGTTGATATCGTGTAGGTCATTTCAACGCAAGATGACCCCACCCTGCCCGTCTTCACGTTCCGAACGGTGTTTCTCGGGGTCGGGCTAAGCGTGTTCAGTGCTGTCTTGGCCACCATATATACGTTCAAGCCCCAGGTTCGCACTATAGTCTCGTACGTTTGATCTGGCCGTTGACGCTCTGGGTAGAATGCATCGGTCTCGCAGTTGTTCTGTCTCATTATCGCCTATGTGCTTGGAACTTCCTTGGCAGGTATGCATGTTTTCCGTTTAGTGATTCGTTACCGTAGTGACCTCTGTGGGTACAGCCCTCATTCCGTCCAAGGGATACTGGAAATACCTGAACCCAGGCCCCTTCAACATCAAAGGTAGCTGACTGTCACATTTGAGACTGTGCCGTCGTGTAATCTCCTTTCCTTGCAGAGCACACAGCCATTGTCATCATGGCGTCCACCGCATCCTCAGTCGCGATCGCTATGGAAGTTATAGCAGCGGTCGGTACGTTATGCAATATACATGATCGTCCTTGTGTGTTATCTAACTTCTCTGGGCAGATTTGTACTATAACACGAGGCTCAATGCTGGAGTCGCTATCTTCCAAATATTTGCAAGTCAGATGCTAGGTTACGGCTTGGCTGGTATCTGTGAGTAGGTAGACGGATGATGGAAATATGCTCTTTGCTCACCTCCGTTATCCATTTAGTACGCACCTTACTGGTCTATCCGACTTAGTGAGTAGATAAGCTTGCATGACAATACTGGATAACAATTGATCATGGCTGGCGAATAGCGCGTTCTATCCAAATTACATCTCGGTTGTTAACCTTCTGCAGAGTCTTCACTTTGGGGGCGCTCTCAACCACAAGCGGAGGTTTGTATTATAACCACAGATCCATGTGTCGCATCTGACTTTTGGCGTAGAAAATACTTCTGGATAGTGGTACGTTTGCGATAAAGACGCTTTCGCCCCTCATTCACGGTATGACTTCCCCAGTTTGCGGCTATATTCTTCTGGGAGTGGTATGTTATGTCTTTGTTTGGTAAAGAAACGTCATACTGACATATTCTTCCCCTAGGATCCCGCAATACCCTTTCCCTCTTCTCACTGCCATTTCTGTCGTGTGTTTGATTGACAACGGAAGGTCTCCCTTCGTGCGCAATCTCTTCGGTGCGGGGTCCAGTAACGAAGGCATTGGCTTGTTAAGTTTCAGCACCAGTTGGACACTGATCACTCAGGGAAGCCCTCTTGTTTGGCCTCTTAAGACACGTACGTCGTTGTCTCATATCCGGGGTACCGAACGCTAATGCATTTACTTCCAGAGATAAACTCCTATCGTACGTTGACTCGTGAAACATCCGGGTCCATTTGCGGATGCTGACTACATGACATAGTCGGGATGGCTATCGGCTACTTCGTCTTGACGCTCGCCTACTACAAGAATAGCTTCAACGCTCGCGATCTTGTCTTCATGTCAACGTCACTCTTCGGCTCTGACGGCTCGACGTACAACCAAACTGCGATTCTTACTCCCGATAATAAGCTGGACCCGACCAAGCTCAGCGCGATTGGACTGCCGCGCTTTACTGCGACTTACGTTGTAAGTCAAGTGTGCTATAATCTTAGTCTTGGGGCCGCCATTGTGCATGTACTCCTGTGGAACTGGAAAGAGTTGAAAGAAGGTCGGTGTTGATTTCGGCACTGTTCGGTTGTGGTTCACGCCTTCTTACGTATGTAGCATTCGGCGGATTCAAGTTCTTGAAAAACGCTCAGGATATCGACGATAAGCACTACCAAGGTTTGAAATAGTCTGTCATATTGGTTGGGAGTTCCTGATGAATTGTGCCCAGAGATGCGGAAATACGCAGAAGTTCCTCAATGGTGGTATCTAGGTGTCTTCGTCGCGTCACTCGGGGTCGGAATCGGCTGTAGCGCAAGTTCTTCTTTTACTCCGTAGCAAGCCTATATCTGACCGGTCTAACCTTGCAGTATGCTACTCCAGAGCCACTGATGCCCTGGTGGAGTATACTTCTGTTCACCGCAATAAGCGCGGTCATCGCGGTCTGCTTAGGATTCAGTGTGTATTCAAACATAACTTTGTCGTACTGTTCTAATAGCGGTTTACAGTAACTGCTACTACTGGTTTCCAAATTTCCATAAAATATGCGATTCAGATCCTCGCTGCCTTCATCCACCCAGGCCAACCTATGTAAGAGTTTAAGTCACCCTTCGTCACCGTCTATGACCAACCTGGCGTCCCCTCAGAACGAACATGTATGTCAACTTATATGGCAACAGCACCGCTTTTCAGACTCTAGCGATGCTTCAGGGTTAGTCTCTTTAGCATCAGCCTCAAGCCTTGTGGCTAAATATCTTGATAGATCTGAAGTTGGGTCAATACACAAAGCTACCGCCACGGGCGACATTCACAGCACAATTAGCTGGATCTATCATTGGCTCAATATTTAACTATACAAGTACGAATTCTTTGACCGTATCGAGGTATACCCGTTGTTAATGGCCTTGGCAGTGATGATATCCATAGTTGATGCCAATCGTGCAGTGTTGCTAGATCCAGTGGGGACACGTGTGGTGAGTCCGGTCACTGGTACACAAGTAGCATCAGTGATATATTTATTGTACAGTGGAGCGGCTGGATCATTCAAGGGTATAATTCAGCGTCCGTGGCCATGGGCGCGCTCGGAAAAGAACTGTGAGTTCCTTTTCCGTGGGGCAGACGAGAAGCTTACGTAGCATACCATATATCCTAGTTTCACAGTCGGCAAGCCATACTCCATCATTCCCTTGTCTATTGTCATCGGGCTTTTCATCCCGATACCATTCTGGCTGGTCTATCGGTTCAGTAAGCCGGAGTCGACGGCCGCTAAGGTTGCTGCCTACATCAATACCCCTATTCTGGCGTTGTACATCGGATATCTGCCCTACTCAGTCAACGGCCAGTGGTGGTGCGTATCGTCGTATTGCCAGTGGTATCTCAATGATAATCACGCTTTATAGGTCTTGCGTGGTGATTGGCTTCGCGTCCCAATGGTGGGCGCGATCCCGGCGACCCGTTTGGTTCAGGAAATACAATTACCTCACCTCAGCGGCCCTCGACGGAGGCAGTCAAGTCATCTTATTCGTCTTGGTGAGTTGCTTTTCCAAATTTGCTAGACAGGAACTGAGCTGAGATCACCGCAGAGCTTCGCGGTGTTCGGAGCCAGCGGCGATGCAATAGCTTTTCCAAGCTGGTTCGTAACTTCCAAATGACCTCGTCATCGATGCGCTGACACAATATCTAGGTGGGGAAATCCCAGTAATCTGTCAGTTGACAGATGCGCATCGACTTAGAGCAATATGTATGAATGAGCATATGTACATTAACTATCGAGTGTGGCAAAATCTACTATTGTCTGTAAAACATTTGCAACCGAGGATCATGTTTATCAACAGCAACAAGCCCATTGGCGTTTCTGAATGGGGCTCAAAGCCTCCACATTCCTATAACGAGACATTCTGAGTCAGTGTGCCTTCATGGGTAGGTAGGATGGGACCTACTCGGAGATGCACACGTCGTCTTCTACAGTTGGGGCTGCAGTGACAGTGCTCAAAGTGAGTGCGAGCATTGCGAGGACGAATATCTTGAACTGCATGGCAGAAAAGTGGCTACTAGGACAATCATAAGTCGGTCGGTTCTCGTAGGACCCAGCCATGAGACTCACCTCAGATGATATGAAGCCGGAGACCTGGTGATTGTGGTGGCATTCGACGCATTGCTTATATACCCTCGTCAGAGCGTCACAGTGTCCGGCCTATGATATATGGGCGTGCATGCAATATGTTACTACCATCTCAGATGAACGGACACAAATCACGCCTGCTCAGATGACACAGTTCTCGGTGCTGTTGAGGAACTCGTTTTGCGCACAGCCATGCCAGGGCCAACTTGAACTACGAGCGCCGCTGTAGTGTACAGTCCATGTCATGTTCAGCAGACGTGGACGGAGAGCGAAAGCGTTTCAAGACGACAGTGACCGCCGCCGTAGACATCGACAATACTCCCTACCTGTGCAGCCGAGCCTGACGTAGCGCTTTCTCTCTATCATCAAAATGCACATCGGTGTGAACTGCGCTCCGTGAGAGCATATTGGGTTATGTGTGGAGTATCTAGACTTCGTACCTTGGGGCAGTGACTTCAGGTTTTCGGCAGTGTAACCGCAGATTTCGATGCTCAGCCATCAGGATTATATCGACAGATGCTCGGAGTACCTTGATATCGCATGCAAGAATAGCCCCAGCGTTTGCAGTTTCGCCATTCAACATTCTAGTGTCTGGTAAACACACGTATAAAAAGGCGAGTGAAGGCTAGTATCGTAGTGGACCGTGTTCCCCTGAGATTGATAATCGTGATATATGCGAAGCTTCTTGGACAGGCCTTCTGGTCAAGTTTCGGCCGGAATGGTATGCCGCTTCAGTCAACTGTACAGCGCCACAAAGCAAAAGCCTTGTGGCACTAGTACTGTCTGTCGAGCGATCGAGTAGACTTTATGATCGGAGCTGCGTGTACCTGGCAGACAAAATGCCGAACGAGTGATCCGTAAAGTAGGATGGCACCCTTGGAGCAATATTGTTGTTGGTACCTGCGTTAGACAGTCGACGTCGGAAGAGACGGCAACAGCTGTCAGTTTATATACACTCCGGTGTATCGATCAGACGTACCGCAGACGGAGTCAGCAACAGGTCACCAAGGGCGTTCGCAAATTTGAGCGCGACGCTTCCCGGCAGGACCGCATGGAACCTCCGATTCTCTGGGTTACCTTTGAGCACCTAAGAAGTATACGTGTTCGTCCATGCGAAAACAGTAACATATCTTTGAATGCTAAACCTCTTGACGTACATACTAGCTAGTGGAAGCCTGATCGCGTTGTCTTCCTTTTCCTGAAATTTGTGCTGCAGGATGTCAATAAGAGGCTGGTCCTGCGAATCGGAGTATAGCACAGGGTCCACAGATTATCTTCGCCATAAGCATACACAACCGAAGATCTTCAACACTGTCCGCTAAAATACAATGCTACAAGGGTATACCGTACAGAAAGCAGGAGATACGGAGACTAAGATTCTACTTGCGGGGACGCAGCCTCGCCCGCATGTCGCTGAACACCTGTTGTACACGTTGCGTCTTCCCACGAGTTTTGCGTTTGGACACCTTCTCTTCTCGCGACGCTGGCTCTGGCAAATCGGCGGCTTCCTCCCACTCCTCGTCGTCGTCGTCTGACTGTCTGAATGGCATCCAAGGCGTAATGGCCGCTTTAATCGCGTCTCTGCTGAACGTTCCGTTGATGGTCTCCGCGTCCCACGGCGTCGAATCAGGGTCCTCTCCGTAGAGCTTCCGGTCAAACACAACTTGTTCATGTGTTATGAGTTCATTTCGAGAGCGATACAACAATTTGAACCACTCATTGAACCATTTTCTGAGGCAGAGCGTCGCAGGAGGCAATGGGGGCAATTTGGCCAAACCTCCCAAAATGAGCGCGGTCTTCACGGAGTGAACAGTCTTCAAGGTGCCCATCTCCCACGATAGAGCCTCATCTCGGAGGGTCTCCACTTGATCCTCTGTCAGACCTGGCATCGGCAACACAAGTGGGCACCAAAGCGATACCCAGAATAGAGATTCGTAATCGTGGCACAAGAGATGTCTGATATGCGTCCAGTAGCTGCCGGGTCGCAAGGCCAAAGAAGCGTCCTCAATGAGCACACATGCCATGAAAGGGAGAGTACCGGTACGGTACTTCGAAGACACCTTGTAGCTGGAATTGCTCCCGGTGGGAAGGACGACGCCCATGTCGTAGTCGATGAGGATGAAGTAATACTTGTCACCATGCATTTCGTACATGATGTTATTCACGCTAATATCGCGGTGCAGGATGTTCGCTTTATAGCGCAAGTCGTGTAGGCCTGTGAATATGAGAAGGATGTCAAAAGCATGAATCCGAACGAAAATGTAAAACCCACAGTCAAGCATTTGGTCGACCATGACCGGGATCAGGTCACACCGTTCCACGAAGAGAGTCTTGACTGGACTATATCGAGCATATACGATGGCACGGAGAGTCCGATCCTCATATTCGGCCGTCCCGCCGCTCTTCTCTAGAAATACTTGGCGAGTGCTGTCAGATAGCTTCCACAAGTCTCCCCACATGTGTATCCATGGTAGGTGCTTCACGCCAGCCTTCCGCGCGATAGCGACGAGATCTTGTTCTGGGGTCCTCGTGCTGGCTTGATACGAGAATTTGACAATCAGACCGTTCTTCGATACAACAGGAGTGGCTTGTGCGTCGTATAGGAACGTACGTCGGCCTTGAAGTACATATTGGGCAAAGATAAACTTCTGGAGTTTGAGGTGAACTAGCCCCTTGTTGATAGGGTCCTGTATGCAGACCACGCGGCCAGTCAGATTTTGCGGTGGGAAGTTCCGCGGATATGGGATATGGAAGTCCATGATCGAGGTAGGCATCACCCCGAGCTGCTCTGGTGTGCAGGACACAAACGCCACGAGCATGGCAGCAAACTGCTCGAAATCATCGATCATGGAGATGAATTCTGTTGTGTAGATCACGCCGGCGGCGTCGTAGAACCAGGGAAACACGCGATCATCCTTCACCACGATTCCAGTGCAGAACACGCGAGTGCCGTAAGTGCAGGACAATAACTCGAGGGCGTACGCTCCCGATTGAATGGCACCGTCCCTGCCAACGATGAGAGAGACCTTTGGATCTCGAGAGTTCTGCCTCTTGATCTCACTGTCGAGCGAAAGCCCGGCGATAAGGTCTTCCTGAGCGCGTCGTTTCAGACTACCCAAGACGAGATTTGATGCCTCAGTTGCGGGTGCTGCCGCTTTCCTACGAGGTGTCTTCCGGAGTTTAGCAGGAGGTTTTTTGGTCGTGGAGCGCCTCTGTTTTACTTTACTCTGGATGTGTACAAAAAAGAATGTGAGCAAAACCGTAGATAAAACAATATATTGGTACGCACTGGACGCAGTGGTCGCGGCGAACCAGAGTCCTCCAGTTCGACCATGCCTCGGGTGATTCTCGCGTTATTCAGCATCTTGATTAGTTGGCGCCAGAACTTTAACTCCCACCAATTGATAATTTCTGGCCATGTCACCTTCTGCTTATGGTTTCGGACAATCCTACGAGCAACTCGCTGGCGCACAGTAAGGATTTCCGGTCGTCTCGACGCCGCCTGGGACCCATGCTCTGGTATCGTCTGAACTTCTCGATCCGCATTGTTAACGAAACAAATGTCGTTTATCGGATAAGAGTTCTGCTTCGACACACCAGGGAGGTTTCCTCGTGCGCGTTTGACGATGCTATTGCATAGCGCTACGTAAGGGTCGTAGCGACCCTTCTCGTTACGGGCCTTGCTATAGTCGACCAAAGGTGTTTGGATATCGGGATCTTCAAACCACTTCTGCTTTGAAATCTCCAAAACCCACGTGCGAAACCTTGTCGGGTCAACCTTGAGGACAACCTCAAGCCATTGATTGAATGTGACGCGCTGTGAATCGTGGACGTCTTGATGGACGTAGGCGTGGATGTTCTTTAGTTTATGATCCAACCTCACCAACCCAGCGGTCTCCATACGAAATCCTGTCGTCGGCGTCGACAGACAAAGGGGGGAGGTCTTCGTGATCTGAGTCAGCCTTATCTATACGATTTCAACTGCAAACGCGGCCATCGTGATGGAACGGTTGTGCAGCGTTGGCCTTGGACCCGCGCGCGGCAAAGAGTTGGACACTATGGTCGTCGGTCTCTGCAATCGTCACACATGCGTTCAGTACGCATCTTCTGAACTGCAATGCAAAATATCTACGTACTTCAAGTATATCTGTTAGCAGATCGCGTACACAGAGAGACAATGCTAATTGTATACCTTGGTGGCGAATGATAGCAGTATTGAGCGTCTACCTGCCTTTGTGTTACAGGATCTCAGATCCGATCATTACAAATGCCGACGACTGCCTGTTTTGCCAACGGCGGCGGTTCGTTGGTATCGCACTTTCCTTTCAAACGGTCAATGTATCCGCACAATCGCTCGTAATCTGCAGATAGAATCATCAATATTCAGGTCTCAGTGCGGTACGCTTACATCAACTGGCTATCTTCCCTTCTCAAAGTTATACCATTTCTCCGCGGCAACCACAATGCTCGCAAAGACGACCTTGCTCACAAGCTACTAGCTATGCTTGTACAGTTTTCACACACATCCGGAACCACATGGTAGCCGCGTGTGTGTGGATAACCGTTACTGGACTCAAGACACCCACCTCGATACTTCGGATAAGGCAGCATCCTCTGGTTACTGTTTGATTCATCGGTCACGCAGCACTGCTACCAGGCACGGGAGTCTCGTCGAACTGAAAAGCGGATCCGTCACCTACGACTCGAAGTCTGAGAACGGTGCGGCATCTGCCAATAGCCAAATCAGCGGCGTCAGGCAGCGTCCTAGCGTTTGACGTTTCTGAGATCTTTACTCTCAATTCCTTCTTCATGAATGGCCAGGTTCAATGTTCTCTTCTGTTCAACTCTTATCTCAAAAGTGTTGACCTCCCGTGGCAGGAACTCTCACGTTCATGTGACACCGATGAGCCCTGGATGCCATCCGACAGCCCTTATTCACCAAAGCATCTTCGCTGCATTGGCTAATGATCCGACTCCTGGTGTTGGAAGGGATCTTTTTATGATAGGCTCTCTCCGTTGCTCTCTCTTGGCAGTTCGATGCCGCTAGTATATCTCGCGGCTCACGATCATTCAAGCACCCCGACGTTCTCCGCGTGTTTATCACCCTCCGAGAATTGCATGTGAGTCGTGCGCGTCGTGGCAGTTGCACTTCAACACTGCACAACAGCTTATACGGCCGTCCACTCAATGTCCCAACAAGCACATACAGCCAAGGTCGTAGCCGCCTATACTAATTTGTACGTGACCAGCATCATACACCCATCTATCGGAAACTGATGTGATACCATCTAGTTTGCGGGGTAATTACTGCAGTTTAGCAGCACGAGGTGAGACCAATAACGTTCTGTCACGTACTAGGAGGACTCACTTGTTTGCAGTTCTTTTTCTTTGGGATTATGTCGTCACACTAGGAGACGAAATCCATCTAGTTTGGGAACGAAAGTTCACATCTGCGACATTCCTCTTCTTGGTCAATCGCTACTTGAATCTCTTAATTACTGTAATGGAACTTATGGAGCAGGCACCATTCCAAACTGCACAGGTGAGCATTGTTTGTGGTTCACTCCCTTGAACAGTACACTGACAGGTATACATGCGTAGAGGTTGGTGCCCTCAGATATCGTTTTGAACTGTTTAACCTGAGAAAACTTCGTAGCTGCGGCCCTTTCATCCGAGTGCTACAGTCGCTGTTAATATTGGCTCTGTTTGTCGTCGCAGGTGATCATCATCATGACTGTAAACCAATTCGTCGGCTCATGTCTGTATGGCAGCCTTTGCGAGCCTACGAGTATATGCTACTTGGGATCGAGACTGGAAGGTCACCCTCCCAGTTCTCCTTTTGGCTCTAGTCTCTCCGGCGTTAAACATTGTATGTGTCTCAATGGAGTTCCCTACGCTCTCACAATCTCAGACGAGGGCTCAGATGATCAATGTTGGTCAAATACCGATTCCTGCACCTGCACCGTCCGTGGGCTGTGCTGCCAACCTCCGGCTGCCGGAGCTTTTGTACAGCAAGTAGGTTCCACACTCTATTCGAACTACGCAGAGTCTGATTTTGGCTGCAGTCGTACGCAAAATCGAAATTAGTTCTTCTGACATGTGGACTAACAGTTTCCTATCTGTAGTCATTATCATCAATCGCTCCACTACCAGTGCTTATGACGCTGTCGTCCTCGTGCTGACTATAATCAGGGCAATTCGCCTGCAGAGACAAGCATCTCGGCTTGATATGAGCTCCGGCCTGACCGGTTTATTATTGAGAGACGGTAAGACGATTCTGGAGCAGAACCGAGCAAACACTGATCATGATTTTTCAGGTACTGTGTATTTTGCGTACGTAACAGTATTGTACGTTGTTGTGAAGTGCCTAGAAGTTGAACGCGTACCTCTACAGATCCCTTTTAGCCATAAACCTGGCACAAATTATCATAACGTCTCGAGTCACAGTATGAGCGTTGCATTTCCGAGATGCTGCTTCGACTTACGTTTGCCACGTTTTTAGGGCAGCAATTACCTGTCGTACTTTGTTTCCCCGTCAGTCTCTTTATATATCTCTGAGTCCCGGTGATACTAACACTAGCAGTAGATTTACGTCGATTCTCATATCGCGTTTCCTCCTCGATCTACGCCAGGTGAACCGAGGCAATGCTCGTTTTGATGCGGCCACCGTCTCTATGTTTACCTCCGAGCTGTCACCTATGGACTTCGAAGACAGAGGACTGAGCACATTTGGGGCTTCGTTGTGGGGCCCGGACAGCTTGTACACCGTCGATACGGCCACCAATACCGACGAGCACGAAGGCGACAAAGCTATGGGACCAATTGTCGCCGAGCCTCAGGCTTCTTCAGCACCTATCGTTATATCAAGTCGAGTGTGATTGATGATCACGATGCCTGTTATATTACTGTGCGTACTATGTACCCCTCACGCCTCACGATGACACTTATGATTGCATGATAGTGACTTATGTATCCGTTCACTGCACCGATATGATGCCCACTCGCACATACAGTGCACACTTATGGACTTTGTTAACGCGATTCATTCGAAGTGCGTTCTCGGCACATATGCATCATTGCCGGGTGGATGCATACGATCCGGTGATAACCAATCATGTACACCGGCAGAGTCAATATGTAACTAAGCCTGCAGGCTCTTCGCTTCCTCCTCCACCGCGTCAGCCATCGCACCCAGAGTAGCAAACTTCCAGTCGTACGTTGCGTTACCACCTTTCCCAATCACTGCTCCCTCTCTATCAATGAACACACTCCGGATGCCCAGTTTGTTGGCCGGAGCATGATCGTAGTCTAGTGCAGCGGCAACCACCAACACCTGATCCTTCTCGATTCCAAAGTCCTCCTTCAACTTCCTTAGCGCGTACTCAAAGTTTGCGGGGTTCGGCTTGTATGACCCAATATCCTGTGCCGTGTACACGCCGTCGAACACAAATGGGTGCGCAGGGTCGGATTTCTCCAGCGCCGTGCGCGTGCCGCTAAAGGACTGACGGTCTACGTTCGAGAGCACAGTGAGCTTGTAGTGTTGCGAGAGCGTAGCGAGGGCCGGGATAGTATCAGGGAAGGGGCGCCATTGGGCGATGCTCTTGCCGAACGCGATGTCCTCCTCTGTCAACCCTTCTGTAGACGAGATCGCGCCGTTCCCCGTAGATGCGGAGCTACTAGCGGTGGTAGCCTCAGATTCTGTTGTTGTAACAGATACTGCTCCCGCGTGGGAAGGCTGATTGCTGAGTCTAGAGGAAAGTTCCGCGTGAACGTGGGCAAGTATATCTGCGTAGAGCATAGAGGGATATTTCGCTTGAAGATTTGTTTCCACGCTGGTGAAGGCGAGTAGTAACTCAGACTTGGAGGTGCCTAACGTGGAATGGACGCGTTGTAACAGAGGCTGGAGCGCGTCGTATATTCCATTCTCCCAATCCTGCTCATTCTATGTCAGTTTTCATCGTTTCTCAGAAAGAAGACAGACAAACAATTAGAGTAGCATAAACATCGAAGACAAGAGCTTTAAATTGCGTAAGCTTTAGCTCGGACATCGATACCCAATTGATACTCGGAGAGGCGTATGTGGTGTGTCAATTAGGTTCGCTGAGATATGCATGAGCATACAGTCACATTTATACGCTTGAATGAGAGTCTATCTCTGTGTCGGCTTACGAAGACACTGATAGATGCGAGTCGACGGTGACTCAGTGAGACCTATGACTTGCATACGAGTCACTCCCGGTACCGTTCTGCAAGCGAAGAACACTCACATAGTCACTCGTGGAAATCAATTCAGGAACTAGCGCAAATGATTTTGACGGTGTATGTGGTGCCTGGTAAAGGTTGTTGAATATCTAAGATGTTCAAGAAATCTCAGTCGACTCAGCTGTCGAAGGCAATTACAGCGATAGTGATGACGTCATCCACATGCGCTTTTTATTTGGCTCTATTTGTTTCCCGCCCTTGTTCCATATTTGGGCATGCCCGCCGTTTCAAACGCCAAACATTTTTTGTCGCCGTGAAGTGAGGATCAACCCCAAGTATCAACGGTCAAGATGTCTACCTCAGATGAAGATGTGGCCCTTGATTTAGACTCTGTGTTCCTAGTCAGTCGTTCAAAATGCGCTTTTGTTGTTGTACGCTCATGACAGTGCTATCTCGTTTGAAATCTGTGGCTTTCAAGGAACCGCCAAGACCGCCGTCTCCGGAACCGACATTTGCTACATATTGCCGCTCTCCGCCTCCATGGGCCTTAAGTACAGACTACGATGTCTGGTCTCAGATCGAAATCAGGCTGGTGGGTTCGCATCCACTTTGGGGCCATTATCTGTGCGTGCATAATTTATCCAGTCTACCGTCATGAGGTAAGCTCTAACGCTACCCGATCACAGGTGGAACGCCTCCCGTTCTTTCGCCTCGTACCTCGATGCACATCCAGAACTTTATCGTAACCGCTCCGTGCTCGAGTTGGGTGCAGGAGGCGGTCTTCCTGGCATAGTGACAGCAAAGAACGGCGCCAAGTCCGTCAGTAGCATTTCTTCGTTGATCGACTCGAGTTCAAGTATGTCCAACAGGTCCTCCTCACTGATTACCCAGACGCGGACCTGATCAAGAACTTGGAACACAACGTACAACGAAACATATCTGGGGAGAATGCGGGCAATGTTCACGTCATGGTATGCGTGAATTGGCACAGAACGCAAATCAACATGCGCTTATATGAGGTTGCAGGGTTACATCTGGGGTCAAACGCTGACTCCAATACTTGAGTGGCAAAGAAAGAGCGCAAATGACAACGGGTTTGATTTGATTATCATGTCGGACCTCATCTTCAACCATTCTCAGGTCTGACACTTCTCACGATCAGCCTTGTAACTAGACTGACAGATGATGTTCTGTGTTACAGCACGATGCTTTGTTGAGAACGGCAGAGCTTGCGCTCAAGCCAGCAGCAGTAGGACAAGCGCTCAAGCCATGCGTACTAGTATTCTACTCGCATCATCGTCCTCAATTCGCAGAGCGTGATATGGGTTTCTTCGCTAAGGCACAAGACAGAGGTTGGCTTTGTGAGGAAATTCTGACAGAGAGATTTCCAGTGGGTCGCGATTTCTGAAGAGGTCGACGTTGTGGAGCTAATGAAGTTATTTACAGCCGATGTTCCCTGAAGATCCAGGAGAAGAAGAAGTGCGCGCCACAGTGCATGGGTGGCGGCTCACCCGTGCCGCACTCGCACATTGAGTTGTCACAGACCACATGGAAATAAGTCGACGTCTGTTGGTCAAGTTGAAGGTCACAGAGTCCAGCTCCGGACATGCCATATGGCCACACGATAACGACAGCAGTACATATACAACCTAGATAGTGCTGTATTCGAATTCCGGGAATTGATCACCGTGTTCATCGTGCTCGGCCTGCCCGTATAATATATGTGCGTTGTCGTCTGCATAGTACCTGAACCTGGATTGACGTTGTTAACACCATTTAGGAGGTCGATGAACTAACTACTCACGCGCTGGCATCGCCGTCGTGTCTGATCGTTGGTAGGTACGGCACAGGGTAGTCGCGGTTTCTCAGTTTGGTCCAATCGACCGCGGAAAACCATGCGTGGGCAAACACGTCACTAGAACCATGCCTCAAGTTGCCGTACCGCCTCGAGGGATCGCGCTCCATGAGCTTGAGTACGAGGTTGACAGCGGACAGGCTAAAATCTGCTGGCCACGAGATGATGGACGTGCCCTCCTGGATCCGCTCATACAAGACGTCGAGTCGTGTGATACCTTGGTGGAAAGGCGAATGACCAGAGAGCATCTCGAAGATGAGTACGCCCAATGCATACCAGTCTACGCTTTTATTGTATGGCGCTTGTCGCACAATCTGCCACGTAACAGGACAGACCCTTTATTACACAACACTAAACCAAAATTAGAGTGACATACCTCTGGCGCCATGTAATCTGGCGTGCCACAGAACGTATACGCCGCCGTCTTGCAGTATTTTGCGAAGCCGAAGTCGGCGAGCTTGATGTGCCCGTCGTTGTTGATCAAGATATTCTCAGGCTTCAGGTCGCGGTAAATGATGTCGAGGGAGTGGAGGTAATCCAGCGCTAGTGCGACTTCAGCGGCATAAAACTTGCTCGCTGGCTCCGGGAATTTCTGGGACCAGGGGCGATGGTGACTTTAGCCTTCTCATCTGGAGCTCGGTATTGCGATAGTCACTCGCCTGGACCCTTTCCAGCAGGGCATACAATTCGCCACCAGGGACATATTCCATGACCATGTATAAATTCGTGTAATCTTGAAAGGTTCCCCATAGCTTGATGATAAGAGGATGATTGACCGCCAGTAACATCCTGCGCTCATCTCTTGCATGGGCGACTTGTCTTTCGTCCACAATCCTCGACTTTTTGAGGACTTTGATCACATAAAAGCGCAGATTAAATTTGCTCCGTACTGAGTATAAGTTGAGTGAGCTTGCTAGACATGCTTATCGGTAACGACCTACCTAGGTGTACACGGGCAAAGCTGCCGTTTCCCAGCGTGCGATGAATTTCAAAATCTGAAAGGCGGTAGGTGCTTCTTGTTGGGAGCGAGATGTGAGGTGGATATGTCACGGGTACGTCTGCACGCCTCTGAAGGTCACTTGTTGTTGTGTTCTCCGTCGAAACTCCGGGTTCGTTTCTAGAAGACGATCCAGGGCCCGAAGAGAGCCGCACGGATAAAGCGGCTGCATCCTGAGCATCGCCCTGCGGACTGCTCGGAGTTGGCGCGGAGGCTCGACTGTTATCACCCATGGGATAGGGACATTCAACTAAACGCAGAGAAGAAGTCGCTGCACACTTTAGAGGAATGGGAAAGTGGCGAGGATTGTGACCGCCTCCTGCCAGCAGAACCTACTGTAAAAGATCTCAACATTAGGATCAGAAAATGGCTGTGAACGAGGCGCCATACCTGTGTCCATAAATGCTTGATGAGCGTAAATACCGTAACTGTAGGCGGCAAACAAGGACCTTGCAAACCCGGAGATGGACAAGACCTGCCGATGTCTGGCACACCGTGAGCACACGCCTTCCGGCTACGAAGCGCCGTGCACTGTTGCATCTGCTGCGATCTTTGCAAAAAACACAGAACCTGAGAGATACTTGATACGCATTGACTTGATATATTACCGGGGGGAGGCTCGAGGCGAATATTGACCCTTCTGTTACATCAAAGTTAAGAGTAGAAAGGCCAATGATCAGGGCGCCAGATTTTAAGATAACGATCGTACTTCAACTGCGCGCGCCACTGACCTGAGCGCTTAATATGCTATCATATGTTGACCACGAACACGCTCATATAGAGATTGCACCAAGTTTTCTAGTGTACTCTTCGACTCACACCAGCAGATTTTCCTCCACTTGAATATCCACGCAAACTCTTCACTTAGCATGACTTCTGTCAGTCAGGACCGTAAAGCTTCTTACAAAGCTGGTCCTCCCAGCACGAGAAGTCGTGCACTATCCCAGGAGGCACGGCGTAAAAAGGTCCGTATACACGATTGAAAACTGTCACATCACTTAATATTATGCTTGAAGGCTCTGGAAGAACAGAAACGAGTGAGTACACTTCTAGTGTGGCCAACACTGTCGCTGACCTCTCTGGTACACAGCGACGCGCCGAACGATTTGACTCTACGCGACAACTGGACTTGTTTGCTGATATGAATCTCGGACAGTCTGACGATGAGGAGATAGACGAACCTGTACGTGAAGGGATCACACAATATGCCCCCATGCTTTCAAACGCTTCACCTGTGGACTCGACGTCCTTTAGCCCGGCAACCTCATCTCTGCCTTTCGTTGCTGGTGGCATATCTAATGACTCAGATGTCGTGACTGTTTTACCTACGTCCTTTGGAAAGAAGAAAGGCAAGAGTAGGCGGAAGTCGAAAGCGCAGACCAGCTCCAAGCCGCAGGCCCAATCAACGAAACCGAGTAAATGGGCAGACAAATGCATGTACGCGGAGCTGTTGGAGATGACGGAAGATACGGAAATGTCAGAGTTTGGCACGGGTCGCGGTGACGGCATACCGGACGATCTTGAAACAGGCTGGGTAGCTGTTGCGCCAGTGCCGGTGGGGAAGAGGTGCCTTGCCATCACGCATGCAGCATCTGGCATTGCAGGAGTAGGCAAGTGCATACATCATCTAGCTTGGCTATAGGCTAACACGTGAGTCATAGTGCCGAACACGACACTAAGGTCAAGGGTTCTAGGAAAGTCACTAATGGCACCCTTTCCCTCAGCTTTGCCTCCGCATACGATCATTGATTGTATTCTCGATGACAATTGGCGTACCAATGGGGTTCTGCATATCCTCGATGTGTTGAAATGGAAAGGGCAAGATATCGCCGACTGCGAAACACCATTTAGGTTCGCAATCTGATCGCCTCTGTGTTCTACGTCGTTGATGTCCACCCTCGTGTAGGTTGTGGTGGAGAGATACACGTCTTTCGGAGCTTCCTGCGTTGCCACCACCAAATGTACTGGCGTCCCTGGATACAAGTCAGCCATCGACTTCCAATTACCAATTTCAATACCCCACGACTCTGATTCCAATACCCTATCACATCAATTTCACGTTCGCTCATGTCGCCTTCGAGCTCATACCGCTCACCCGTTCGGCCAGGCAGATACCAATTTCAATACCCCTACTACAGCAGCCAGAATTGCAGGACGAGGAGGGACCTTCTGTACAGCTTCGACGCCAGATGACCATGGTCGACTCGGATGGTTTACTTCTGTATATGGCACATGCGAGTTACGAGCCAGGTACCAGCCCTCTCAGTTTATGGGTTCCGATCCGAAGCTATACCGGGGAAAGAACAAACGAGGATGAGTCGATCGTGGCGCCAAACATACCTGTCGAAGGCCCTCTAGATGTGTTTGAACGGTACGCATGCTGTTCTCTCATCGCCTCTTGCACTGACCCACCCCTGCAGATTAATTAAACGAAGATTGACAATCCTATCGTCGGACACCCCAATGGACATGCTCTGACATTGAGCTATTTTCTTATGGGTACTGACAAAACCTGCAACCCCTCTGGAGCCGCCTGGTCGGGTCAATTTCTAAGTGCGATGCCACTACAACGATAATGACCTATTGATTAACCAGCCTGTGCTGAAATTTATTATGCATATATGGTAGTTCCTCCTGTGTGGTATCTAAATGTCCATGCCGCCCACTTAATCATCAGCCTCTTCCGACAGTGTGAGCCGCTCATGGCAGATCCGGGCCACTAGAGCGCCATCGATGGGGATAGCATTCCCTTGGAAGCCTTCTGGGTAGTTGACAGGTGGTACATCTGGTCGTGTGAATGCGCTGGATATGCGTGATGTAAGCACGATCCAGGTAGACGTGATAAACAAACGAACCTATCCCCCCAGAATCCGTAGTGCACCATACCCAGTGCGCGTGTGGTATATTCGTAATCGTGCGCGAAGCCACCCGGAAAGAAGAATTCCATGACAGTAGACCGTGGTGTTGGCTTCATCCACAATAGAGACGTGAGGCCGTTTCCGTGGACACCCATCATAATCTATAGGTGGACATCATTAACAAGTACAGTGTGGAAATGGGAACAGCACACACCGTTGTTCGTCCGGCTAGCTGGAATTGCTCCGCTCTTGACAGCTTATCCATACTGGCGACGTTCACCTCGTATCCATAGATGTCCCTCAGCTTGTACAGCTCCTTCACCAGCCGTTCGTGGTCCTCCTGAATCAACATCCTTCGGCCCCACCCTTGCCGCGAGATATACGTGATAACAGGCCTCCGCTCGCCGTTATCCTGCAAACTACTATCCTTCAGTCCAGAGAAGTTCACGACGTTATTGCGGATGGGCTGCCACCAGTGCACACTGCCGGGAAGAGCGAATGTGTTGGACGCGGTACGTTGCGTGCGCAGAAAGTTGAGCCCATGCATAGCAGCGGCGCGATCAGCGAAGACGGCGCGGTCGAGCACGTAGACACGACCGGTATGAGAACGTTCCAGCCAGTCGTTCATAAACTCCATCGTGATGGATGGGAAGGCACTAAGAGTGACCCATTGATTCATTGCCGCGTAATCCTGCCAATTAGCAGCGTCAATCCGAGTGAAAAGCATTCGGCGAGGAGAGGGTAGGGCGGTTTCGCCATTCGGCCCAATGGAAGGATCAAGGGAGGAGTAGATCCGCCAGAACCCGAAGAATATCTCGGCGGACCAATGGTAGTAGTGAGTGATACTACGAGACTATCAGTAAGGGGGCACAAAAGAGATGCGGATGACACACAATTGCTTCGGATCGTTGACTAGCCACTGGAATTCCAGATGAGTGTTAAGAAATTGTGATCGACAGAAGGTGCATACCGTTACGCCGTCTAATCGTTCTGCTTGTGTGCCAAATAACCGCTTGGCAGTTTCCGTATCGATTATTCGCATCTCCTTGTCAGTGGGCAACCGCTTTCCCTCCGCTACAAGTCCATTTTCGATAAACACGCCAGTAGAGATCATAAGCTTGCGTTCTGGTATGCTTTCTGGGTTGTCGCTAACAACATAGAAGGTGCCGTTGACAAAGTAGAGTCTGTCAAAGATTGTCCAGCCTACGAAGAATGCCTCACGGTGTCAGCTGAAACATAGCTACATAGAGAGCTTCAACCACATACCAGGAACGTGTGCTACGATTTCTGTCTGTGGAACTTTCCCCGAGCCCCAGCTTAATGGGAAGCTGAGCGATTGCAGAGAATATTGCGACTCGAATGTGGATAGGGCCGTGGAAGGCTCATCCTCTCCTGCGTAGAAATTGTTGCGGAATTTTGTGATATCTGAGACAGAAAGCGAGCTCGGTTTGATGGTTGTTGAAAAGGTCAACAGACCGAGCAGCAGGAGACCAAGCAAGAATAATTCCCGCGGAGTAGGGACGAATGGTGGCATGTCCAATCAGGAGTTGAAGCTATACAAGCATGAGCCAGGGTACGAATACAGCGATCAGCAGCGTGAGTCAAAAGGTCAATGAGTGACGGAGATGGCGCAACCAGGCAGAGTCGAAGGGTACAGAATTGGAGACTTGTCGTCGCTGTCCAGGATGTTGACCTCGCCTCACGCGACTGCAAGCGCCGTTAGTCCTACGGTCGCTAATTGCCAATACTTGCTCGCTCACGCCGCATTAAGCAACCGCTTAAGAACGTATATCAAGAGCTCAAACAAACCGTAAAGGACATGTACATAGTAATATTGCATGTAATCAGACTGGACTATGTGATGATTTTTATGTAGACGGGTGAGGTAAGAAACAGAGTCCTGTTGTTCATTGTGATGGAAGTTATGGTCCTACTCTGTTAATCACACTCGTGTCTTGTCGAGAGACCGAATCACTTCGTCAACACGTTTCCAGCTCTTCAGCATCGTTTTTCTAATGGTATACATCCCCTTCTCGCCTTCGAAGTGATAAGGATGGCTGGCGTCCGAGATGATCTGTCTAGCATCACGGGGGTCTGTAGGAGAAAATGGTTTGTTCCATATGCTGAAGATGTGCGAAGGAGGATAAGGATTAGTATGCTATATAGAAATTAGCTTTGAACGTCTAAAAGAGCGTTTGATGGTATGGCCTTACCGTCGTGACTTCATGGAGTTCGCGTTGAATAGCATGGCAAAATTTGTCGAGATCTAGAATTCGGTAAGCTTACGCACGAGAACAATGAAAATCGGACCTACCAAGATCGTCTTCATCGTAGTCGAAAGGATTCTCTCTGGATATGGTGGGTATAAGAGTGAGCCGTCACTCACAAGTTGAAACACGCACATTTCTTGACCAATCTCCAAGAAACCTAGGAGAACAAAGGCTGAGAATGCAGTCGCACTTGGCAATTTGAGTAGTTAGTTAAATATATATAAAATAGAATTTCAACGTTCAGTGTACATACGGGATAGTCAGCCAGTGAAATGCCGAGTAGAGCTGGGACTGCAGGCAACAAGTTATTCAGGGACAACGTTATAAGAGAGTGATCCAAGCCACACGCACGGGAAGGAAGAAGAGATACATCCTTCGCAGTGTCAGCACATCGAAGGGCTCCCATCTAGACAGAATGAACTTACCAAAGCGATATCCTGAGATGAGCTTGATATGCAAACGGTATGGGAGTGTTCTTGATACGCTCTAGGTGGACCACATCATTCTGCAGCAGAGAAATATTGTTGTAGATGTTGTTTGCCACAAAGTCTGGGATGCGTTGCTCGCGCACAAGCCATCCATGATACGAGAGGAGGAACATCACAATTTCCATGGGCACATTGGATTCCGCTTCTACTTTGATTTTCTTTCCGATGACGTTGCGCTTGAGTCGTTTGTTAGGATCGCGAAATTCTCTCAATGGTTTGAACGGTTGGCAGAGCCATCGGAAGAAAGGTATGACAAAGTGCTCCAGGAAACTTGCATGTTCGATCCTAGCCGGACACAGGTCTCGGTCATATGGCAGCGTGGGCAAAAGCGCGTTCTCGACATCAAAGTTCTTGCGGTGGTAGGCTTCGGTAGTATCAGGGAGAGATTGTGTTTCCCGGCCTTGATCGCTAAGTTCCTCCTTGGTGTCCATCGCAGGCTCAGAGTTTGTGCGGGTGATACGGTGGGTAGGAAATGACAGCTCTGCTTGTAAAGCCTTGTACTTTGAGAAATTCATCTCAGACGCAGTCCACAACGGCAGTATGTCGTCCTCGTCGGCATTATCTTCGTGAGTAGCAAAGCGAGGCAAGCAAGCGACCAAAGGATATAGATCTTTGTAATAGACGCCAGTCTCGCCTCGAAGCATGTGCTTTGACAAGGCAGATTTGTAAGTGATTCAGGCTTGTAAGGGACGGCTGCTTACCTTCACAGACACGCTGTAAGCTTGCACCTATTGAACCAGTCCAATAGTGAGTAATTCAGGTCGATCTCACATTAAGAATGGACTTACGAGGTTTATAATCGTTTTTTTCTCGATGACGACTGCTAGCGTCGAAGTATTGTTATCGGGGTTGTAGTAGCCAGTGGCGTCGAAATCGGTCTGTGAGTCAAAAAATTTCTGGCTCTGTCCAGGGCCATCGCGTTTGAATGGTAATTGAATCCATATCTATGAAAATGTCACGCGATCAGATATCTGCATAGCGCCAGGGGAGCGGAGGCATGGAACCCTGCCAGATGCATGGAACAGAAGCACCGCACGTACAATCTGCGCAAGAGTTCGTGAGGCGATAGCTATATTGGTCCAGAGTAGCCTTCCTTCGGTGAAACTTCATGTGAACCTCCGATTCAGTGCGATTTCGTCGTGTGTGAAATGGATGGTACTCACCGTTCGTAGGCGGTCGATGTTCTGAACGATATGACGAACCCGAGGGCCACACCAAGCACTGTCATCAACTGGTTGTCAAACTCAAGTGAAGCACTGGTAAGTTCAGTGACCGCAGTGACAACTATAGCCAAAGTCAACCAGTCAATCACGAAAAGCTACCTAGTGAAACTGAACGTACCTAGAGCGACTAGAGTGAAGATGACTATCTCTAGCCATATATCATTAAGAATCGTCGACTTCGCTTTTGAGAGTCTTCGCAGAAAATCAGACATTGTCATCGCGGCGTCGTGCTTTCGTTAATGCAGGAACCGCTCCGCCTTCGTATGTCGTGCGTCTGACTGTAACAACAAGAGGGTCAGTTTAGACGAGTGACAGCAGAACACTCAGCTTACACTGACATCCAGGGTGTGGGGTCTGTTAGGCATGATTCATATCTCCCCGCTGTTATGTACATTTCTACACGCCCCGATATGCTCCTCACGGAAAGTTCTGTACACAGATGTTATCAATAGCTCTCTGCCGGTTCGCCGGAAGATTGCAGGGATTACCGGTCCATTCATGACGGCTGGCAATATCAGTCTTAAATGCTTCTTCTTCTGGCATCTATGAAGACGCAAGGTGGCTAGTCCTGAGCCACAAGCAAGTGGGCATCATGATCATATTCAAGCTGGTTGGGATAGACGCCAAACCCGTGTGGCGAGGGCGCCAATTTAAATGCACGTTGTCATCTTGCCATTGAGAAGTGAAGTTGTATTCTGCGACGATGAGGTGTATCTGCCATCCTTCTTGCTCACGAGAGAATTTCCAACGTCTTTATCTGCCGGTGATGGCTCAGATGCACAGATGTATGTGCACGTCTTTTGTGTGAATCCAATTGCCGACTCATACTCTGACAACTCAGTGTCTTTGCGCACTATACTTACTCAGTGCAACAGACGTCGAAAGCAGGTTTGCTTCAGATGATTATCTTTGCACATTGTGATAGCCGGCGATTATGGTAACATGACTTCGACGTGTGTATACTGCACAGGAATGCATCTCCCCGATACTTTCTGACCGCTTGCCTATCTGCCTTCATATAGTCCGACCTCTGACGCATCTTGGCAACGTCCGAAGACGATGCCGACAGGTTTTGCGTGTTGATACCGCTCTCATACCCACTCAAAGCTCACTGATGCTCACTGATATTACTGTATCATTTTTGAACGGGTGGGAAGACAGAGATTGATCTTACCTTGCCCCCACATGCTCATGTGTAGCGTTGGTGATGACGCCGCTCGATGTGCCAGGCTCTCGCTCAGGTCACGTCAACAAACATCCACGTCTGATCTACGCGAACTCTCTCGACTCGCTGGACACAAGGATCTGCCAGGGCGTCGGTACACAACAATCGCCGTCCTTCAACCTCAACAGTGGATCAAAACGAGGCTGTCAAGGAGTTTAGTGTGATGTCATGGTGAGTGCATGTGCTGCTTAAGATGGACTCTAACTTCGCGAACGTACCACTTCCGTCTTTTCGTCCAGTCTCACCGCTGGGGAAAGGTTCTTTGTTAATCATATTATCGTTGAACAGGTTGTTCATGAGACGCAATGAACCTCAGACAGCCTCCACTGGATCATGCAGGGATTACCGAAAGTGATGCTATGAATCATTTGCAGCAGGGTTCATTCCCCCCTTCGCCCAGGCCGCTCTACAAGCTGTGACCGAAATTTGTTCGCGCCTACCCGTGCAATCGTGTATGCAGTAAGTAGTCTGTTCCAATGTTATGTTATAATTACATGGGGTAACTTAGAATATATAGAATCGATGAGCCATACCGCATTGAGTACTGGAAAAGCGTTTATACCCTTACAGAAAGGAATAGTAACATTATACGAGCAGAGGCGCTTGTCTGAGGTACTTGACAGCATCGTCGTGTATCTCGTGGAAGACATCCTGTGAGGTGCGTCGGTCTACACAATACAATCAGAATAAGCTGAATGACTCACAGCAGCTGGCTTGATCTCGTTGGTTTGTGCGACACCAGTTCCCGCCCACATAATGAGATGCGTGTCTTTCCCGGCTTCTTTGGCTGCCTTGAACCTCGCAATACGCTCCTCCAGTGGCAAACCGGCCTTGAAGTCCTTCATGATGTCGTTCGTGGAGATCGCGCGTCCATCAATCTTCTTGGGCCAGAAGTCCGTCTCGAAAGCCTGGTCGTACGCGTTACTGCGCTCGGTGGATTCCCAGCCCGACTCGCACAGCACCTTCTTCATCGCGTCGGTGTATTGACATTCCGGTGTGAAGAGGAACCGGGTACCGAGTGCGACACCATCAGCACCCATGGTCAGCAAACCGGCGACTTGGGCACCAGTCGCAATGGCTCCCGCCGCAACAACTGGGGGTCCGTTGGGCAGGGCGGCTTTGACAGCAGGAATAAAATTGAGGAGAGGAGGTGAGTGCGAGCTGCCATGTCCTCCTGCCTCGACGCCTGAAAGACTTCGTGAGTTTCGTATCACGAGATCAAGAGATTTGCGCACCCTGAGCGACAATAACATCGACTTTCCACTCATTCGCGGCGACCTCCGCCTCCTCAACCGAATTGCAACACACGAAGACCTTGGTCTTATGCTCACGCTTCGCGTCGTGCTCTCTCACCCGCACAATGTGCTTGTTCAGGTCGTTGCCGAAAGCAAACCAAACGGCAGTGGGCTTCTCGTCCAGGACGGCGCCGATGCGAGGGTCCTCTGAAGCCTCGGTCATGTCGCATATCCACCCGAGGAAACCAACCCCAATAGGCAAAGGCGCGTCAGCGGGCAACTTTAGTGTCTTACGCGCAGACTGGAGCGCCTCCTTCAGTTTCTCTGACGAGTCGAAGCCTGCCAAGGGATAATCAGATGACGATCCTCCGACGCGATAGGAACCAATAATTACCAGCACCAATAAAACCAAACCCCCCTGCGCCCGTAACGGCGGCTGCTAGGTCAGCTGTCGAAGCGAACGCCATGGGAGCCGCAATAATTGGGCTCCTCACATCTGGTTTGAGGCATGAGCGAGGAGAACCTCCTACGAGGGGATGCTGAAATCTTACTCAAGAGCTGGGTGAGCTTTGTCGCGATGGGCTGGACCGACATAATTGGCAATTCTGGAAGTTGATCTTGTCGGTCAAGGAGTTGAAGAGTTGAGGACCGTAACACAGAAAGCTGGGGTTGGCACAGTGTATGTCGGTCTTCTCGCGTACGCTCGACGCTTGTCTTATACGTCAGGTGAATCTAGAGTCGGACCCCGTAACGATCACATCGCTAACGAAGACGCTCCATCAGTTAGGCAAGCGCAATAATTAGGCGAAGGATACATACTGAACCGAGAACAAACCAGAACAGCCGTATATGCCCGGGGCAGTCTGTCCTGTCAGTGGTATACCGCCGAACAAGAGTCCTACGGTGTCCCGGGAGTCTCTGCTTAGCCTGATTTGCCACATGAATGAGAACCTCGACGCTCCGCCCTCTCGAGCTGGAGAAACACGATCGAACCAACGATCGTCGGCGCGGGAGTTTTTCAAGTGTCGGCAATTTCCATTTTGGGTTACTACGCCCGTGACACTTGTCGATCCGAGTCGGCGTTGGGCTAGCACTAGGTAGCAGGAGTAAGGCACACATGTGCAACTCTATTGTTTCATGTTCACAAAGATATAGCGAGATAGAGCAATGTTTGTCCCAAAATAATACAACTGGTTGGTCAGACTCGGCCACTGGCAGGCTAATCGTCCGCCGCCTGCACCCGTTGTTGAAGCGGCCGCCGGACCCCTGGAACCGTGACTGCAGCTCAGTACATACAATGCTTGGGGCGGGAGGTTTATCACGACGCTCCTCCAGAGCGCGATCTTGCCCGCTCGGAGCCAGTACGCAACTCCCAGTTACGTCCTCAGCAAGCAAGGAAATTGACGGAGATGTTAGCTATACAGTAACGCATGCTGGATAGACACAAGAACGACTCGGATGGCGGCCTTGCGTTCATTTATGCGTCCAACAATTCAGCAGGATGAGGCTGTTCCTGAAATTCAATTATACCTCAGCCAGTTGTGTTATAGTGATCAGTACACACGAGAACGATGAGTAGGAGTGTAACATCAGAAGAAATAGCAAAAAGACGAGCTGAAAAACACTAGACTCCCTGGCGGGGAGTCGAACCCCGCTTTCGCGCGACCGGATGACGTAATTAAATCACTTAATGACAGGCGCGTGTACTAGCCGATATACTACCAGGGATAGAATATGGTAGCACTTCTGAATTACACAACGTGCAACCTGAACTAACCACAATAGATTATAGAATCTAGATTATAATTCATAATTCATAATTCATGATATCCTATGGTCCGACGTCCAATAGCTTCGAGTTTAATGGCAATGCGCGGGTGTGAGAGGTGAGGTGACTTGCGTGGGGTGCACGTAACCGTGAAGCTCAGTAGAGGATGGGGAGTTGAGCCGCGCATTCACGTCCACTGTTACCTGCACAAGCTACATGGTGAGAAGTTGAACCACTGGATGCATGCGCGATCAAAGGCTCGTTGATACTCACCGATCTTTGCCCATCATAAATCATCCACGAGAGTGGTGGGGAGTTCAGCAGCGCTATTGAGCATAGCAAACGGCTTGAGAGCGGACTACATCGCGTTAAATTTGGTCCGCAACAGCTTGAGCTCCTCTCAAGAGTTCTACAGAGAGGTCCTGAGTTGTCCGTGTTGATTTAGGACTGGGTCATATGAATGATGTCGAAGTCAAGGGGCTCGTAGGATTCTCCCGCCAGTAGGATGAGGTGAGCCTGTAAACATACAATAAAACACGGGATCCCTGATTTTCAACCCTGACAATGAGATGGGAAGGAAAACCGTACCTGTGACACTGATCTCGCGAGCTCTCAACCACGAAAATATTGCATATCTGCACTGGACAACTGTGTGTCGAGTGGCAGGATATAGTGGAGATGCTAAGCAATCAGCCTGCGTATATTTTACCGGAGCAAAGCACAGCCATTCTATGCTTGAAGCAGCGGCTGGGGTATTAGGGTTTTGTAGATCCTCGCCGACGGCAAACAAGATAGCAGGTGTACAAAGTACCTCTTGGGCATTTCGACTTCAGGGATACTGTTCGCGCAAATGAGAGGCGTAAGACGATGCACCAGCTAGGGGACCTCAAAAGAGGAATCTACAACATCTTCGACTCTTCCTAAATAGCGTAAACGCTTGGAGTGAGATGTCGACACGATTCAGCGGAGATATATTAAGCATCTCACCACGCTTCGCAGTGTTTCATCGCCACAGTGACGAGTATGTGAATCCTTACCCTGAAAATTTGACTTGACATGTAGATTAAGACACTGGTCAAGTACGCGCTAGTACCTACAACTAATTCAGAAATTCTTGTCCGCGCGTACCAACCGCGCGTCAAAATTAATTAATTCCGTAAATTCACGAAAATTCACGACAATGCTGCACAACGGCAATGACGACCTCTGGACACATTCAAAATGGTGTATATCATTTCATTTTATGTTAGATGACTGTTACATGTTGAACAGAATCAAAAAAAGATGTTTCTATGACGAGGTCGAGTGAGAAAGTGGCAAAGGGTTTCGAGGTTGCCCGGGCATCCTACCACAGCAATACGAGCAAAACAATGATGGGATCGTGCTATCCATATGCAATGTTCAAGAAAGCACACGACTGGACGTGGCCCTGTAAGCAACCTGTGAGAGAAGAAACATCTTTGACCAGCTTGTTCCAGGAGCAGCGATCGCATCACGTCGGGGATGCCAGCGCCCTCAAGTGACCTCGCAGATGCTGCCGCGTGTTCTGGATGTTTACAGGAGCTCGAACGCTGGGTGATCGATGCAAAGAACCGTATAGCGACGCTTTGAAGGGCTGTACTCCTGGTGAAATTGTCATGGGGCTCCAGCGACCGGATGCTGGATTGTAATTTGATGGAACATTGTCAACGCCGAGCCCAGGTCAATGAGAGAACTTTTCGGAATGAGTTGGTAGGAGGGTAGTACTACCACATGTCGTGTAGTGGAGCCATGATTCAGATCAATCCAGTCGCACAGGTTCCTATAAAATACTGCGTCAAATCATCCAAACATGCTTCATACTGGTATATACGCACCTTATTCGCAGTACCTACCCACAAACCTGGTTTTGCAAACGTACACTTCTGCTCCCCCGAGGATATTAAGCCGCAGCATTCAAGTGCCTTTTTGGGAGGTCACGTGTAAATCATGTGGCACCCCCGGCACGCGCGGCAACCGACGACCACAGATTGAGATCTGTGCGCACAGTAAGCGTCGCTTTGTCACCGCTCCCGCGCGAACGTACAAGTCTCGAGCTCGTCGAGCTCGTCGCCCTCACTGTCGCGCTTTAAACTTATATAGAGGCCATCAAATAGTTTGTATTGACATAAGTAATTCAATACAAATTTATTATAATCAGATAAACCCGAATCAAAGCGAGAATAATGAAGTCAATGCTCTAGCACTGATGAAGAGTAATTTCCCCCTCCTCAGCTCGAATTTCTAGCAAGAAAAATAATCCACACATATTCTGAATAATGCACATCGTCCCCACCCTATGACCGACTCAAACAGCACCGCAGCGCGTTCCCGATCGAACCGGCATCCAATCCGGACGAGGTTTGCCTATGTCAGCCCGGAGGAAGCCAGCGGCGAGAAAGTTGCCTTCTCCGCTCGCCGGGAAGCCTCCTGCATATACACCAAAGAACTGGGACTCACTGCGGCACAGAACGAAGCCGTCACAAGGCTATACACCGATGAGGAGATCTGTGACAACAAATATAATCCTTCCAGTGAGGATGATCAGCTAGCGGCGGCCTCCTTGCTTGCAGAGATAGCCTTGGATGAAGATTCCCAGGAGGCGTTAGGCAACCGATGGAGCCGGAAGTGGTCCTATGAGTCAGGGAAGGGTGGCTTCACGGACAGGACAAAGCGAGTACTCTATCAATGGTGCGTCAATGGTCTATCTCAGTTTGGCAATAAGACTAACAAACTTACCAGTAACTGCGGCTATGACCATGTGGAAGCCGGCAGCAAGGCACGACACCATGCGGTGCCCTTTACCGGGTGTTTGGTGCACGCTGAAGTAACCTATCAAGTCGCAAATGAAAAGGTCCTCCGCATCAGAGGATACTTCACGCACAACGATGAATGCAAAATGGCGAACCTTACACGGTTTCCTGCTCGTGCACTTCACCCGTCGGTCTACAAGGTTGCTCTTGGGCAACTGAAAGACGGTGCATCCTTGCCGGACATCCGCACCCGAAACCGTCAGCTCTTTGTTGCGCGAGGTTATGAGGGACAACCAACTGACCTGTCAACGAGCTCGTACCGCTGGCTCATGGAATCCTACGATACGCGGTCTCTGTACCGACAGTTCAATCGCATGATGGGCATGGCAACACGAGTGGCTGCACAAATCAACGTTGATGAATGGCTAGATGAAAACTCACCAAATTTCAACCCGATTCTGGCAGACGCGGTCTTCCATTACAAACCTCGTGCCGAGCGCAATGAACGCTTCGAAATCTGCATCGCCAATAAGGAGATGCGTGACGCTGCGTGGAAGTATGCGCATCATTCGCAGGTTCTTCTTGATGGCACGTTCGGAATCTGCAACAAGAAGCTCCTGCTGTTTATCGTGATGGGAATTGATGAGAAGAGACGAGGCGTACCTTTAGCATTCCTGCTCTTCTCCGCTAGAGCCGACGCCAAGCAAGCATCTGCAAGCTATGACACGGAGATCATCCAGCGCCTCCTCGCTGCGTGGCGAAAGAAGTTGGGTCAGCGTAACGGTGAAGAATTTACTGTGTACGTCGCCATCACCGATACCGATATCATAGAACGCAATGCATTGGCAGAGGTATTCGCCGATATTTGGCTGTTGATATGCAAGTTTCATCTTCGCCAATCTTGGCGGAACCATCAAAACAGAGTTCTGAAAGGAACCTCACCACTATCTATGGAAATGAAGGCCCGAATGAAGCGCGTTGAGGAGAATCTGATCCATACCACTTCCCATTCGGCTGCGCTTGCCATCATCGCGGAAGAACAGGAAGTCCTTGATGCGCACAAGAAGGAACTCGATCAAAGCGGGCGGGCCGTTATCAATAGTGCGGAGACTCACCTAACAAGCTATTTGCGAGACTGGTGGTGCCGAGAGGGCCTATGGCAGAGTTGGTCTGACTTCGGACGAGCAGTCGCTGCGACTCGCATGGGATGTGCAGTCGAAGGGGTTCTCACAACAACCAATCACCTCGAGTCCTTCAATGGTGTTTTGAAGCGAGGACATCTCCGTCGATGGCAGCGTGGCCATAAGCGTCTCCGTGTAGACACTTTGATCAATGTTCTCGTTCATCAAGTGATGCCGTCCATCTTCGAGCAGCGTGCCTTAGAGAAAGCGGAGGAGGCCCGATGGGAAAGTTTGATGTCATCGCTCCCCGGCGGAGCAGTCCTAGTTGACAGACTGAAAGCCAAGGCAACAGATCAGAAAGCTCTTCCAATTGCCTACCTGATTGCAGATGAATCTCGAGACAGTGCCGCTCGCGAGCTGCTTGAAAATGGGCAGATTGGCGCACCAACAGTAAATGAACAGCGCCTTTCATTGGAGTTTAGCTGCTACTCATCACTCGCTACCGCATATGACCACTCCCCTGTGATGTATACACTCTACGTCACCTTTCATGGTGCCGCATCGTGCAACTGTCCGGACTTTCAAGCACGCGGAGGTGCTTGCAAACACCTTCGCGCGGCCCTCCTTCAGCTTGATGTCATACGACGACAGCACCCCGAGATAGTCATTCCAGCCATCAACTTTCCAGCATCTGAATCTGAAGCACGCCGCCAGGAAGCCCTTCATGCGATCTCAACCGGAACAATCACTCAGGAAGTACTGGGGGTCCAAGCTCAAGCGGAGCTAGCCTCAGACCCAGTTGCGCGAGCCGCAGCTGCCATTGATGTCATTCTATCCGAGACCGAAAACACGGGAGGAAGGCCAGAAGCGGTTGGGATCGAGATTGATGAAGAGAGCGACTCAGATGCGCTGATACCTAGCGACAACGCGGACAGTGATGATGATGAAAGCGTTGCCACGGACGCACCCATTGAAGATAATGACTTTGATTTCACTGTCTTACGGGCTCGTACAAAGGCTGGTGTTGCAGTTCAGAGCCTTGCACGCGCATTCTTTGAGTTGGGTACAGTGGCACCAAAGCTTGGTCAACTGGGAAGGTCGCTACGAGGAGTGGAGCTGGAAAGCAGTGAAGACATCGGGCAAATGAAAGCTTTCAAAGCGGAGATAGATATCCTCAATACCGAGCTTGAGCGCATGCTATTGGGACGTCGAACTTTGTTTCCAGCACAAGGTTCCGCATCAGAACCTTCCAATCAGACTTCCTCCGAGTCCAGTGTCACCGCTCTCCCGTCCACCGTGAGAGGCATAAAGCGGAAACCGCTTCAATCCTCCCTCCTACCTCCGTCTCCAGAGAAGGCGCAAAAGCGGAAGCCTTCATACAACATTTCTTAACAGGTGGATACAAGACTCACAGATGTTTAGCCTCGTAACACTGACTCTGTTGCTTCAGTATAGGGTTTTAAAATTATCTATATACTACTAGATATAATTTATCATATATATCTACATTGAATTCGGACTGGTCTTAATTTATGCGGCGCGACGGTGAGGGCGACGAGCTCGACGAGCTCGAGACTTGTACGTTCGCGCGGGAGCGGTGACAAAGCGACGCTTACTGTGCGCACAGATCTCAATCTGTGGTCGTCGGTTGCCGAGCGTGCCGGGGGTGTCACATGATTTACACGTGACCTCCCAAAAAGGCACTTGAATGCTGCAGCTTAATATCCCTCCCCCGA